>CAOKYR010000035.1:0-39000 GCA_948473455.1 Teleiodes luculella | reverse complement strand
GTATTTGACACGCAAAGCGGTCCCGAAAGACAGAAGCAATGCTTTTAACCGACATCTCTTGAAAAGTTTTATATTCTATTATTTTTGCTAGGCATCATACTATCTATGCTAAATGCAAAAGTTGTTTGTTTGTTTGGCCTTTCGCTCTTAATCTGAGCAACGCGGATTGACCAAACTTTTTGCATAGAGATTTGATTATGGTTCGGTAAGACTTTAAAAAATATTGGGCTAATGAATAAAAACCAAAATAGTGTTCTGTGGAGAAGAAGAACCAGAAGACTTCACGATGTGGAGTTTCTCCACGCGTCTTTTAAATTAATATGAGGCAGTTAACAGCGACCAGATTTCGCATGCTCTTCTTTTATGCAATCTAGCAGAGCTATTTTATTACCGGTTTTATTATCGAATCCATTCGGAAATTGGAGCGATTCCGCTATAGTAAAGTGGTGGCTGTCAAAGCGTGTCGGCTATGTTACTATTGGATATCGATATCTCGATAACACTTGAAAACGTCTGTCATTCGACGCTACATTGAAACTATTTGGTTCAGTGTTCAAATATATGCTGAAATGTTACTTGGATGTTATTTGGAAGAGCGAGGCAATGCCGATGTCAACATAATAATGATAATAATACAATCTAGTTACGTACCAAGTGACATTTTGATGATGGTGTGTGTCATAAAAACTTATTAAAACACTAGTTTTGTCGGCCCGTGGCTTCGCCCGCGTGAATAATTTTCCTGTGGGAATAAAGTTAATTCCCGCAGTAAAATATGCTACCAGAGTTACTTCTGTATTTATAGTCGTACTTCATATCATACTAATATTATAAAGAGGAAAGATTTGTATTTTTGTGTGTATGTTTGTAATGAATAAACTCAATAACTACTGTGCCATTTTCAAAAATTATTTCACCATTAGAAAGCTACATTCACCCTGGGAATGAGGATTTTCCCGCGATAAAAGGTAGCCTATTTTACTCCCCAAGGTGTATTCTATCTTTGCACCAAGTTTCATTAGGCTTAGTTTAGTAATTTTTGAGTTTATTCATTACAAACATACACACAAAAATACAAAAAGACAAATCTTTCCTCTTTATGATAAGTCTAGATGGATTTATCTCTTTAAAAAATTTTTTAGTGAGCTATGCTTTACGTGGCATTAACTAACTAGTTCATTGATTATATTATTAGACCTCAGTTTTATTTGCCTTTTTATATCACACCATTTATATATACTGGAAAGGAAACCATAAAACATTTTTCTTCAAACATTATTTACAAACAGGAAGTTATTTCGATTCCATCATCCATAGGAGTCTATTAATGTCAATATGAAGTTCAATTACCTAATCTATTTCCGGAATAGGTCAGCTAAATACAGAAAAGGTTATATTTATTCTAGTATGTTCCAAATTAAATT
The DNA here is from genome assembly GCA_948473455.1 of Teleiodes luculella. NCBI lineage: Eukaryota > Metazoa > Arthropoda > Insecta > Lepidoptera > Gelechiidae > Teleiodes > Teleiodes luculella. The sequence goes on along the minus strand of CAOKYR010000035.1, from coordinate 37,576 downwards.
GTGTCTTATTTTTAGGAGTATGGCATGTTTACTTACTTACTTACTTACTTACTTAATATTACATGATTACTAACTTTAAATCATTACTGTCAATAAATATTTATTTCATGAACTACTAGCTGGCCCGCGGCTTCGTTTGCGACAGTACGAGTACTATGCGTGCCAAATAAGAATAGGACTGACGCCATCTTGAATCTCTCAGTCGAATCAATCTGTCAGTCCCTCCTTTTCTAATTTGCCAAATAAGAAAAGGAGGGACTGTTAATTCAAGATGGCGTCAGTCCTATTCTTATTTGGCACGCATAGTATAATATATTATGACCGTAACACGTCTCCCTTAAAAACAAGAACAAACATTCGTGTATTAAGTACTTTGTTTATTATTTATTATTTTATTGCTCACAAACATTTTACAAATATAGGTATTAAAAAAGTAGACACAGCAGGCACAGCTTATCTCTCGTGAAATGTTTTCCGGCTGGCCTAGTGTCTGCTTTGTGTCTGGATGTTGAATATAGAATATTTATTTATTTACTGGACTACAAATTTAGTCAAATAATTATTTATGATCATAGTTATTTATTAACGACTTGATTAAATTCAATATCTGAATTTATTTTCCAAATATATCCCAAATTATAATAATACGAAATCGACTGAATAACTACTGTGATAATAGTCCGATCAATAAACTAATGTAGAGTGCGTGAGCGGGAGCCTAAGCGATTTCTTCAGAAACTTATTCAGGGTGCTTAGGGATAAAACATACTAAAAGTCCCGACGTCTAGGAGGTGAGCCGGAGGGGGGTCAAAGGTCTCATTTTTCAGTTTTTCGCCAATTTTACAGAAACGGTGCGTTGTAGCAAAATATGATCTAAGATGAAATGAAAGCTTATAAAATTCTCTATAACTTTAATATAAATAATTATTAATTAATAGACAAGGACGAGCAGCGCAAAATGTCGTAGGCTTGTGTCAGTCACGGGGTCCGAATAGAAGACCTTGTTTTCTTACAGCGCGTCCCCATCTCTAGGGCGGCGCGGCGGCGGCGGCGCCACGGCACGGCCGTGACAATTCTAGTAACGACCGTACTTGTGCGTGGATATGGATCGCGAAAGGATTATTCTCGTCTCGTATTATTTACTAAAATTGGCGCCCGCTGACGCACACCGTCCGCGGCACTGTGTCACGGTACGGCGCCGTGACGTTACACGGTGGACCATACAACCTTAGACCATGAATATACGTATGTGATGTGAATGATATCTGTTTTTCCTCAGCACGGCTGCCTGCTGCGTTTCGGTCGCGTCTCCACATACCGCTTCGTGGACCCGGCGCAGGAGACATTGCTCAACAGAAACTTGGCTCAATCGCAACACTACGGCTCAGGATCCATATACGACAGGTCTGTTAGACAACTGCTTAGGTATAATCGACCAAGAATTTACTACCCGAAGATTGGATATCGTTTGCGTTTAATACAACACTAAGGTTATATACGTACCTATAACTTTTTTTGTAACTGGGTAAAGTAATTCCTTGGTCGACTATAGCTGTCTTAATGTTGTTCTTAGATGTGCCTTTAGTTAGTTAAACTGTCCAAATCATTCTACTTGTTTGGAATCCATTAGATGTTTGGTTTTGGTTTTGTTTATCTTATTGTTCTCATACGAACCTTTAGTGCGGCTGGAATGTCAGTGTTTATGATGTTTCACGTGTAAATGTTTGTTTGTAATCGTAAATGATTTAGAAAAGCTTTTTTATATCGTCGTCGAAGCGGGACGAACAGATAATAAGGAACTTGAGTCAAAATTGGATAATGAAGTTAATGTCATTATGACATAATTGTTTTAAGAACTTTTCCAACATAATCAGTTCCTAAATTGAAACATGATTGTGATTTCTATTATGTGACATAGTCATATTTAATTTATAATTAAGGTGTTTCAGCATGTAATATCTCGGTTTTCTGGCAGCAGACGTTCTTGCGTGCTGTTTGACATAACAATTTTGAATTCAATCTAATTACAACCTTTAAGTAACTTTTTAGTTTTTATTTTATCCGTTTGCGTTTGTGAAACACTCGGAGTATAAATTTTATTAACAAGTTTCACAAAGCATAGTAGGTACTCATATATTTGTATACAATTCCCTAATTATCATTTCGTCTCGCCTCCTCAGCGAAAACATAAAGTTTAGAAACTGCCATTCCAGCCAGACTACGTCGCTTCTCTAATCACTCGACGTTTTATGTTACCATCCATGTGTTATTTTACTTTTGCATGTTTCTCTCACTGGCTCACCACATTGCTTGTGTCCTTATTAAATTAGATCGCCGACGTCGCCGGAGAACAGTGGAGCTATGTCGCCTACGTCACTGTCCTCTCACCAACAAGAAACCGACCACAACGCCAATAACGAAGAATACCCGAGAACCATGAGTCCTGTCTCACATTCACAAGACACTTACGGTTATAGAGACGGCAATGACTCCACGCCTTACAATAACAACACGTTAAAACTTGACAATGAATCCTTGATGATGTCACAGCATCTAAACGATTCTAAAGATGATTATTTAAGGGAGGAACATTCTGGATCGGTTTATAATGAGCAAGATCAGAGTGCGAATAGGACTGGCAATTCTCAATACAAAGATAACTATGAGACGACCTTCGATCTGGAAGGGAATGTGGAGACGAAGAGTATTTGCAGCGCCAAGAGCGGAGGGTCTGGACACGATAACAGGTATTTTTATATTTATGTTCTTTATTAACTTTACTAGGATCGAAATAGCACCAGTCGTATGCACTCTTACATAATGTAAATAGATAAATAAATTATTCTTAGTAATCATTAAATCTATGCACTTTATATAGGAATGACAAATTTAAAGCTCTTAACATACATACATACATACCTACACCATATTATTTTTATGTAGATCTGCAAATTATTTAGATTTAGAAAGTAGTATAAAATCTACCCACTACCACTTTATTTTTAGTATAAACAATACAGCAAAAGATTAGGCTAGAAATAAGGCATAGGATTATGGTTCAAAGTTCACATAGGACTGGGCAGCGGGTAAGTTTAAAGTTAAAGGATTAAGATGAGAGATGTCTACACTTTGTCCATCATTGGACTAAACCAATCTAATTCTTCCGTACGAGGATAATAAAGGTACATATGTTCTGTGCCGTACATAATACAGGAAATAGTCTGCAGCAGTTATTTAGGCAAAAAATCCCTAACCTACCTACCAAGAATGCCTCGGAGCCTACACGATTAGCAAGCACCTATAGTGGGGATTAATAGCTATAATACCAAGTGTAACCAAAGGTAACAATGCTCGTACCCGCCGGCGGGGGCGCGGCCTAAATCAAAATACGAATAGTAACTCGTCAGGCGATGTCTCCTTCATGATGTTTCCCGTATAAACGCGCTAGGCGCGTCGGCATATGACTACTCTGGGGTAGAGCCATCGACACAAGCACAGGCCAATTTAAAAAAAGCAAAGAATAGCATTATTCCAGCTGAGGACTCATAAGAGAAAAACCACATAGGTATTAAGTGTCACACATAAAGACTGGAATGGCGTAGCGTTTTATGGTTCCCTTGGAAATGGGAGCGTCGTAAACCCGTAGCAATTAGATGAACCGGCGGCGGCGTATTGAATTACTCGCGAAATAATTACGTTACTCCCCAATGATACCAATCGTATTAACAACCTGCGCCGAAGAATTCACATACTTTTTTGGACGTAATTTCTAAATTCTTAGTACAAATTTATGATAATTCGGTATATTTTCTAAAATTCATTGGTACCTATATATTTAGTATGTTTATAGGCCAAAATTAAAATCAAAATAAGACGCAAAAAATATTATTAAGATTATTCTGTGCACACAGGTCCACATTTCACAAGTTTAAAAGCTGCTCATTGTGTAGGCAACTAAATACTACGAGTACTATTGGCTACGAAATGTTCAACGAAATAAGAAAATTTAATTAAAGTTAATGCGAAAAATGGAACGTTTTGGGCTCGGGCAGAGACTCATACCTACATCTAACGGACAATGGACTCATTTAAATTGTTGGTCTTTTTCATTTATATGGGAATCGAAAAGGATGGGAGATGAACGAATCTAATTTTGAATGAATGATATTCAAAATAACAGCGCAGCTGTCAAATTCTGCTTCATTTTAAGTGAAATGTTTTCGCATGCCCGCTAAACTAGTGCCAACTACGCGTAAAATCGATGTTTGACGTCTCTAAATTTAACATAACAATCACCTATCCCTTTTCGTTCTTATAAGAACGTGAAAGGGACTTATGATTTTAAATACGAATACGTAGAATCAGGCCCAATATGTTAAAAAAAAAGTCATAGACCCCAGTTATGAGAGAAGTCATCTTCTCCCCAAGTTGTCTTACAAATTACTGTTGTAAAACCAACGACCTTACATTTCATCAGCTTTATTCTTTATTCTGTCACTTTCAACGCCGCGAGAAAAAACTTAGAAGAAAAAGTTCATAACCAAGTTTTTTAGTATCCCAAAAGTAGACTAAATTTTTAACTTCTATGCGACCGTTTTAACTTTCTGTCTCGTAACTTCTGATAGTTGCTTGCTTGTGTTGCTCGCGTAACGATTATATCCGTTGAGTGTCTGAAGCACGGAATCATCTTTCTTTTCGGACAATCAGGTGATTCAGCCTGCAATGTCCTAACCAAACTGGAGAAAGTCTCACAAAGTGATATTTGCTCGACTAGTTCGAACCCGGAACCTCCGTAATGTAAGGCGATCGTTTTACCACCAGGCTACAGAGGTTGTACTCGTAATGACGACGTGGTGGTAATGGGAGGAGTTTGATTGACGATCTTTTCATTTTGTCGCATAATAATGCTGCGGAATTGGCTTTGCTTCTACCGAACAAATTTGATTGATTGATTACTGGGAAACTGTTATATTGAAATGGATGATGTTTTCAGTTTTAAACTGAGAATATTAAAGAAAAAAATGAATTCAAATAAAAACAATAATAATAATAATAATATGTACCTGTAGTGAAGTTTTATTTTATTTGGGGAACTTACAGCCTAACTAATTACACAAAGAATTCAATGTCTAATATTACAGAGGCCAATTAAAAAGTTACCACAGATAGAAAAGAAAAGTTATGAACACAAGTTACCTACTAATAAGTAATTAATTTTAAACGTATAGATGCAGGTTTTACTAATATATTTCATGACAAAGTAATCAGATCTTCAATCTCATCAGTGTTAATTAACAATGTGTGTAAAACCGATCAAAATATTGCTCATTTCTTGACACTATGTTTTTTTTTTCAATAGAATGACGGCAGCGGTACCGGCGTCCCGGCCGGGCCAGGAGCCGATCCTGCCAGCAGTATTGGAGTTCCCCGAAGCAGGACAGACGCAGTTCCTCGCCGCAGTCATCTCGCGGCTCGACCCGCACGCGCCCGCCTTCAAACTAGCGCCCGTCTACACGCTCTACCTGTGTGCGAGGTATGCTATCTCTACCGTCACTACAGAATACAGAGGAGCAGAAGCAGGACAGACGCAGTTCCTCGCCGCAGTCATCTCGCGGCTCGACCCGCACGCGCCCGCCTTCAAACTAGCGCCCGTCTACACGCTCTACCTGTGTGCGAGGTATGCTATCTCTACCGTCACTACAGAATACAGAGGAGCAGAAGCAGGACAGACGCAGTTCCTCGCCGCAGTCATCTCGCGGCTCGACCCGCACGCGCCCGCCTTCAAACTAGCGCCCGTCTACACGCTCTACCTGTGTGCGAGGTATGCTATCTCTACCGTCACTACAGAATACAGAGGAGCAGAAGCAGGACAGACGCAGTTCCTCGCCGCAGTCATCTCGCGGCTCGACCCGCACGCGCCCGCCTTCAAACTAGCGCCCGTCTACACGCTCTACCTGTGTGCGAGGTATGCTATCTCTACCGTCACTACAGAATACAGAGGAGCAGAAGCAGGACAGACGCAGTTCCTCGCCGCAGTCATCTCGCGGCTCGACCCGCACGCGCCCGCCTTCAAACTAGCGCCCGTCTACACGCTCTACCTGTGTGCGAGGTATGCTATCTCTACCGTCACCACAGACAGACAGAATACAGAGGAGCAGAAGATTCACTTGGGATAAAAATTTAAATTAAAAGCTGCTTTAATTTCATAACAATAAAGTCAGATCGCGCGGCGCCAATTTACCAACCGCAGTTGTTGCATCTCACCTATCGCGTATTGCTCGCTTCTTCTGACTGATAGTTATTATACCGTCCGGACGGGCCGTGGATGTACTTGCAGCGCTTTCCCTATAGCCGGGAGTGATACAGGCCTGTCATCATCACACACAACCTGCTTGTGTTCACTGCTGAACATAGGCTATGCCAATGCTCGCTAATTGACCTTCGATTTTTTAGACAAGTCCTCATCGCCTGTTTGTTTTTTTTTGAGATGAGACTCTAAACATCGCTAGTGGTTTCATTAAGCCGGAGGAGGGCTTCCCACACGATCTCGTTTGTCTAAACACGGTCTCCATTCTACAATAATAATTCTCTTTTTCCAGCTTATGCTTGATTCGAAAAAGTACGACGAATCAAGCTTTACCGGACTTGGAGTTTTTTCCAGCAATTGTTACCTGGCCAAACTTCCAAAACTGAGGACCTTATAATAGTACGAGACCGCGGCAGTGAGATTTGAGCGAGCGTAACGGTTTGCGCTGGCGTGTTATAATCATACCTCACTCACGTGATGAGCGCGATTATAATAGCACTCACAGCCGTGCCTTGCGACTGCGATCCCTTTTATTCAGAGCAAAGTAATAATAATAATAATAATATGTGGGACATCTCACACACGGCCATCTGACCCCAAAGTCTCATCAAACTCATCTGATCACAAAGTATTCCTCCCGTTCAAATTGCGAACCTCGCTCCCGCGGCCTGAGTTTCCCTGGGTAAAAAACTCCGTGTCGCTTAATAATACCTGTCTGATATATAAAAGCACTAATTAAATTATAAAAAGGACGGTATTCGTAATAAAAGAAACTTATTTTATATAGCTTTTGATTAGCTGGTAACGCAAAGTTTACAATGTGCATAATGGCTAATCGCAAAAGTCAGTTCGATTTGTCGACACGTTTGTATACAGGTGTGGTATACTTGTGAATGACCGCAATGCGACAGCGATTAGACTCAGTCTATTAATATATGATGAATACACTGCAGGAACTCTACTGCACATTTTTGTTCAGCAATTTTCTCATCAGCAGTTGCATTGTACCTAAACCTGTAAGTTAGGTTAAGTAATTTCTTAAATATGGCTTCTTTTTTGGTTTGATTAAACTGTTTTTTATTGACCTATTATGCTTGTATCGACGTATCGAGCTTCACCAGACTTGTCGGTCAGATTTAGGTAATTTTCAGGTTTTAAGGTTTAACGTCATTGCCAGACCGCCATACTACGTCAAAAGATGGCGTTACTACTGCACTTAACGCGGTTTTTACACTAATTACAATAAAAGTATACAATTTTGAATATTGCGACAAACAACAACAAATATTTACTGCAGATAATAATATCAGCATAAAAATGTCTCCTTTTAAAAAAGGATTTTCGAGTATATGTCTACACAAATTTACGTTGTGCGGTTTTCATCGTTATACACGTCTTCTATTACGCACACATATACGAAGCAGATGGCAAATAGTGAACGCTGTTTTCACTAAGCTTATAACACTATGGTATAGCGCAATTGGTTAAACGCTGTGCATGGTACGGAAGGTCGGAGGGTCCAATCTCTTCGGTATTCTGGAATTTTTTTTTTACTTTTTAATACTTTTAGTTATTTAATTTGTCTGTAACTTGTGTTTTCTTTTTGTTATCTGATTAGTATATTTTACTGCTATTTCTATTTTCTTTAAAATGAAAAAAAAAAAGATGTTAAAATTTATAGAGTAGCATTGTCTAACATAGCTTGCAATTTTGGTTATAAATAGTATAGGTAAATGAAAAAAAAAATCATAGGAGCATAATATGTTTTTATTTCATTTTGGTTAGTAATATTGTAATAATATTTTCAATATCAATTCAAATTTTTGTGCAGATGCTGCTTCCTTTGTCTTTTTTTGTTTTCCTTTGCTTTTTTTCATCAATAAAAGTTTTCATTTTACACTTTTTTCTTTTACTTCTCTTATATTTTCTTATATCAGCGACTTGATTATTGTCATTGTTTCCATCTGAAACAAAAAATTTCATATCAGTTAGGCCTCAACGTCTAATGTCCTCTTCTGTACAGAAATACATATAATAAACAAATACCTAAATGTTATTTTTATTACTTACTTGGGCGGGTTCCAAACACTAAGCATTTTTGAAAAATGTGCATAGGATATTTTATTATTATAATAAATTATATTATTAATCAATCAAGATCAATCATTAATCAATGCATACGATATTTTTTTAGTTTTTTTTACTTTTAAATTTTCAATATTCGGCGACTTGATTATTGTCAGTTTCCATCTGAAACAAAACATATCATATCAGTTAGGCCTCACAGTGAGGTGCGGAAATACTTATAATACTTATATAAATTATATTTTTATTACTTTCTTCTGCAGGTTCCAAACACTTAGCATTTTGAGGGATGCGCCTCAGTATAATTTCGGGTAAAACAAACTTTACAAAAAATATTTTTAGTTTTTCAACCATTCCTGAGATAAAGACATCATCTTTGAAGACCTCTATGACTGTAATAGGGTGCACTGCCGAAATGAAACAAACTAAGTAACATTTTGTCATTTTTGTTACTCGTAATTGTCCCTGCACCTGCAACAGAAATCATACTATTATTACAAAGAGGAAAGATTAGTATTTTTGTGTGTGTGTGTGTGTGTGTGTGTGTATGTTTGTAATGAATAAACTCAAAAACTACTGAACCGATTTCAAAAATTATTTTACCATTAGAAAGTTACATTCACCCTGAGTAACATAGGCTACCTTTTACCGCGGGAAAATGTCTCATTCCCACGGGAAAAACTGTTAACGCGGGCGGAGCTGCGGCGGAAAGCTAGTGTTTTATAAAGATGCATAACACAAAAATGCATACCTATACATTTACAATACAAAATAATAATAACAATAATTTTGATAGTCGTCTTATAATATCTGACAAAATTATAGCTTATCACATCATACCTGGTAGTAATAATTGTGTTTATCGTTCATTTGCAGCCTGTCATCTTTAAAACAAAGAGGAAAGTTTTTTCTCTCTTTTGCTGCTGTCTGTATATCTTGAGCACTCCGTGTTAGAGATGGAAATGTTTTTATTTCCACAATCGCATTTTCGCTTTCGATTACACCTAAAATAAGTTATATTTATGAATTGTTAAAGATTTATAAGTAAGAATAAAATTTTAATAACATAACTGTCAAAGAATGTTTACCATCAGGACTTGCTCCTAAGAATCCATATTCTTCATCTATGAAAAGGCCAGCTTTCCTTACTGTTTTGCTATATTTTTCAGCAAATATAGTTCTCGCAACTGATTCATTTTGTTGGCCATATGCTGTATCACTGGTAGAGAAGTTACTTTTATACAAAGTCTGCTTGACATGGTTGTGGCAAGGAGTGCTTCTCTTTTGTTTACATATCTGAAATTGTATATATAATATATAATAAATATAATTGAGCCTAGATAAAAATCAAATAATATCATATGTATGACATAGGTGATACTTACCATTCCGAACAGACTGGCAGTTAGCCGGTCTTTTCTATGCAGGTTGTACAGATCATTATCATGTTGGCGGTCCTTCAAAGTTCTTGAAGCATTGGTGCGGTGGGACGTCTTTTCCTTTCTTTTCATAGTACTGGCAATGAAAACAATACTTGTTTTTTATTCCAAAGAATAGACATTTTTTGGTTTCTTTACCAATTATGCAAGCCTGTAACACAAATAATATATAAATATAAAATAAACTAAATGAAATAACTAAACTCCATTTTATAATACTTACCATTCCTGAGGCGGATTTATAATTATGACCATATGATCGCTTTGGCCATCCACCATCAACACATACGGTCGTGAAAGGCACTCCATCATCATCTATATCGCCCTTGGCAATAGCGATAGCTTTCTCCATTTCACCAGCTTTTTCTATTTCTTCTGATAGATGTTCAAGCCAAATATCTCCTAACTGCTTTTCCATTTTTTGAAATGTGGCTGCATTCATAGTTGGAATATCCATAATGCCCAGCAAATGTTCTGTTTGTGTGTAGAAACTACCAGAAGTTATAGTTCCCCACACAAATGACTTATTGATTATGGATACTTCTTTTTTCTTATTATTTTCGCTACATTCTTTCCATTGCTATAATTATATGCATACAATATGCTACCTTGTACAAGGATCCATATTTTCAGACTCTTCTGATCTGTTAACAGGTTGACCCCACAACGACAAACGACTGAAATATAAAGTAGGTTTCATTTAGGTTATTTTTGTTTTATTCTCCGAACTAGGTTATGGAACTAGGTATTTCATTTGATTAGTGTAGACTAAAGCGTAATTTATCAAAAAAGATGCATCATAAGCAGAATAACATCGTAAACATACCTGTGATTTTCACTGCCATAGTACCTACCGATTTAGTTGTGCAGCTACTCTTTTTCTGTTCACTTTTCCGGAATATTTCCTTTTTTGATATTGTGCCTTAGAAGACATTTCAGTATGTTCAACTTTTGAGCATCAATCACGCTGATTATAACTGGCACGCTTAGGCAAAGAAAAATCCAAACAGCGACGAAGTTAACCTACCAAACAAAAGAAATAACAAAATAACTGACTGACTGACACACAAACGCACTGTTATGTTCATCTTTTGAGCATCAATTACGCTGATTATAACTGGCACGCTTACACAAAGAAAAATCCAAACAGCGACGAAGTTAACCTACCAAACAAAAGAAATTAACAAAATAAATAACTGACTGACTGACTGACACACAAACGCATGCGTCGTTGCCATTCCGTGCACCCCGCCGCCGCCGCCGCGCCGCCGCCGCCCGCCCGGCAACATCGCCTCGACTTCGACGGAGATACACACATAGAAAATCACTAACACAATAACAAATTTTAACACTGTACCGCGCACTACTACATACGAGTATAGATCGAAATTTCGCGAAATTTCTCAGGCTGAAATAAAATAACAAATGACATAAACATAAGATTTTGATTACATTAACGACAAATATCTTGCATAATTTCAATAATCACACTATAAAATTTAGAAATTAATACGTTGTTTATTAGAGTATGCTTAAAAACTTTTGTATGGAAATCTGCAGTGACGTTTAACCTTAAGCACGAAAGAAAAATATCAATAGTATCTGCTGGTTGTAGGCTGTTGTAGTAATAGGTTTTACCCGAGTATCTCAAGACGCAAGAAGGATATTAAAAATAAATTTACAATTCAGCAATTGGGATTCAAAAGATGGAACTGTGGCGGCGCGCCACATATTACGTCATTAGAAGAGCGACCAATTAGAAGCCGAGGCCTGAAACGCGCTATCAGAGTTTTCGCAAGACATTGAATAAATAAAAGTTCCAACGAGTAGTACAGTGGGACCTACTACCATCATGCCCGGCGGAAGATATATAAATAAATTAAAAATGGTGTTATTATTTCCAGATACCGCGCGTCGACCCACTACCGGCCCGAGCTGACGCCGACAGAGCGCGCTCACAAGCTCACCGCGTTTTTACACCACGTCGCCACGCTCATACATGCCACAGTGCAGGTAATATTTAAGCCGGGTCCACAGCTCAAATTTTCTAACAAAACATTCTAACAAAACAATGTTGTGCAATTTGTTTATCAAAACCGCCCGTCCACTGCGCATAATGTTAATGTTTTGGTTAACAAAACCACGCCCTTAAATGTGAATGTTTTGTTTCATTTCATTTTAAAAATGAGTTCCGACGAAGAAGACGTGGAAGCTGTTATTGCTATCGTTAATTTAGTTTCCTTTGACTTTCCAAAAATTTTTGCAATTTCCAACAGGGCATATACTTTTTTGTACCTATCTTTGTGCTCTTCCAAAGTTACATCCCAAATTATCGGCCTTTCTCTTATAAGTTGTATTAACAACCAAATACTCTCTTTATTCCACTCCATTAATCAATATTTATAAGGTTCCACACAAAACAAACCAACACTTTTGCAACGCTAGTTTTATTTACATTCTCTTTGACTTTTGCACTGACGTCTTCCTTCATTCAATGAGCGCGAGAGCGAGCAAATAAAAAAAAATTCGACGCTTCCCCTCCCCGCAGGCGAACCCGGGGAATGTTATCCATTCGTCTCGGCAAACAATGTTATGTTTAGGCTGAACAAAATTTGTTAAGCCACGCCCCTATTTTGTTAAAATTAACATGTTAGAGTGTTCAAAACACGAAAACACGGAGCTGTGGACCCGGCTTTACATATACCTACTAAACATACTAGTAAAAAGTGATAAAAGTAAGTGAAAAATTTAATCTCTAGTGATAAATGGTTAATTTACGACACTTTCTACTGAACTACAATTATTCTTGTCTCTATTGTGACACAATTTGGAGCCGTTCAAATTTCTTTTTTTTTTCAAAATTTACCATTCATTAAAGTTGTCTATTTCGTTCACACAGGCGAGAAATGTTGTATGCAAATAAGTCAATTTACTTATCATATAGTACAAAAAATTGTTTGTAGATAAATGACATTAAAGAAAAAAAAATATTCAAAATGGCGCTGGTTTTTTTAAAACTGTTGATTGTATGCAGTGTCCAAGTTGTATATTTACTAAAGCGTGTTTTGTTCAGGAGCGGTGTTCGGATTCAGCCGCGCAGGCGTTCTGGATGGCCAACGCGAGCGAGCTTCTCCACTTCCTCAAGTGTGACAGACACATCTCCTCCTTCTCCACTCAGGCGCAGGATTTACTACCCACCACTGTGCAGAACGCTTTCAGGTGACCGTTTATTTTATTTATAAACTAGCGACCCGCCCCGGCTCCGCACGGGAAAATGGTTATTGTGTATCGTCTTTAAGTATATTATGCATGTATTATACATATAAACCTTCCTCTTGAATCACTCTATCTATTAAAGAAAACCGCATCAAAATCCGTTGCGTAGTTTTAAAGATTTAAGCATACATAGGGACATAGTGACAGAGAAAGCGACTTTGTTTTATACTATGTAGTGATAATACATTATTCGTTGCAGCAACCTGGTGACATGTTTCCAAGAAGAGCTATCCCGTGCATTGACTACCCTAACTAACCCTCACGTGGCGGACCCCACGGAAGCCACCGCGCCGACGCTACAAGCACTATGCGCCGCCATGGTGCTGCTGCGCCGGTGCCGCGTCAACGCCGCCCTCACCATACAGCTGTTCAGCCATCTGTTCCACTTCATCAACGCGTCCTGCTTCAACAAGGTAAATCGTGGTTCAACTAGGTCTTACGGTGACACATGGTTCAACAAGGTGGCACACGGTTCAACTAGGTGATACAAGGTTCTACAAGGTGACATAGGGGTCAACAAGGTGACACACGGTGTAACAAGGTGACACATGGTTCAGCAAGGTGATAGATGGTTCAACAAGGTGACACATAGTTCAACTGGGTAACACGATTAATAAAGCTAACCACCCAAACCAATCTGCACGTGACAGACCCTAACTGGCTATTCAGCTACTTGTTCCGTTACATCAACGCCTCCTGCCTCACAAGGCACATCACAGTGGTCAATCCAAAGTCAATGAGTAAATTTTAGTTATTACGCTCTAACTTTATGAAATCTATAGGCACGTCTTTTAAGAAGAAACAAGGGAACAAAAGATTGTCAGTTTAGTTTTAGAGACGTCAAACATCGATCTAACGCGCTCGGTCATCGCAAGTTTAAAAGGTGTTTTTCCTACATAAAGTAAAAATAATATTTTTAGTACAGTCAAGTACCCAACGGAAAACCAACAAACTATTGATGTTTCATAAACTTATAATATCAAAAAATTTAAACTTTATTATTTTGAGCATCACAAATAAATATCACGGTTTTTGCAGTTGATAATAGCACCGTATACCGTAGTGTAACTCCATACAAAAGTGTCATTTTGGCGCGCTTCGAAATCTCAGGTTACTTCGGGCTGCAACCACCCACAACAGTCAGGGGTGTAGCGCGCTCTTTCAAGCGGGCGTAAAATAGCTATTTAAATATTTTTTTGCGTGATTTAGAGAAACAAATAATAAAACAATGCCAAATTACAGGAGATATTGTTCCGTGTATGGATGTTTATATTCATCAAGAAATAAACCAGGATTCTCATTTTTTATATGACCAAGTGAGTCTGTAAGGTTAAGATTTATTGTTTACAATTTGTGTATTAGTGTTTTGAGGTTTTTTTAAACGTAGTAACTGGTAAATAAGAATATACCTACCTACTTCTTGTAGTACAGGTAGTAAGTTGTGACTTTATTAAAGTAATCGGAGTCAGAGGTACATATTTTTCTTCTATGGATAAAGCGCGAGAGATTGATGTTATTATTTGCAAACTTAACAAGTGGTCAAGAAAAACAGTCAGTGTTCAACCCTACAGCATGTCATTCATTCATTCGTTCAATCCCAGAAAACCGCGAAGTTATCCTACTGTATTGTACGTAGTACATACTATATTTATACTGTGATAATAGCCACTTCTCCGGTGTCTTTGCGTGCTTGCTTGGTTATATAAATAATTCACTAAATTCTTCGAAAGGATGGGAGCTTAATCGCAGATTTATAGAAACCAATTCAATTTCAATTTGAGTACAAATAAACTAGTTATAGAATCAATTAAATTAGGTCGAAGTGCGCTTGGACTGGACAAAGTATCGGGAATTGGCAAAGTTTTCAAGTCGTGAGCGCTGAACCGTTCCAACTTGTACTAACTTCTATTGTGCTGGGTCTTAACTCAACTTCCATCCGTCATGGGGATTGCAAGTTTGTTATACGAGGTAGTTGTTTATGTAGTATGTGTGTTGTAAGAAATTATAATGAATGTCTTTCGTATTAAAAAATTTCTCTGTAAATTCCTCGTTTATAAGGTTTTAAAAACATTTTTGCTGTTATAATTGTGTAATGCTCGTGAATATACGCAAAATAGGCGCGTTTGACGTCGAGTTGCGGATAACAGCCCGATGAACTAACTAACTAATGCTCGTGAATTTTTGTTTTAATTTGATATTGTTCCGTGAGAATAAGAATATATTTATTACAAAAAGCAAGAGTTTTTTTACAAATGTACCTCCCGAATTGGTTATCTTTTTTACCGCTGTCCGCTTTATACGTTTAATCTGCTTATTTTCCATAAATATATTAGTAAAATTTTTGCCATCAATTTTTATCTTGATTGTTTGTTTTTCACCACCACTAACCGATATCCAATTCCATTCCAGTTGGTATCGGAGCCTGGGTGCATATCAGCTCGCTGGGGCGCCGCGTTGTCTTGTCGCCTCGCCATGTTAGGAGCGTGGGCCGAGAGACAAGGCCTGGAGCTAGCCGCCGACTGCCACTTGGCCAGGACGCACCAAGCCGGTCAGTATCATATCATATCAGCTCGCTGGGGCGCCGCGTTGTCTTGTCGCCTCGCCATGTTAGGAGCGTGGGCCGAGAGACAAGGCCTGGAGCTAGCCGCCGACTGCCACTTGGCCAGGACGCACCAAGCCGGTCAGTATCATATCATATCAGCTCGCTGGGGCGCCGCGTTGTCTTGTCGCCTCGCCATGTTAGGAGCGTGGGCCGAGAGACAAGGCCTGGAGCTAGCCGCCGACTGCCACTTGGCCAGGACGCACCAAGCCGGTCAGTATCATATCATATCAGCTCGCTGGGGCGCCGCGTTGTCTTGTCGCCTCGCCATGTTAGGAGCGTGGGCCGAGAGACAAGGCCTGGCGCTAGCCGCCGACTGCCACTTGGCCAGGACGCACCAAGCCGGTCAGTATCATATCATATCAGCTCGCTGGGGCGCCGCGTTGTCTTGTCGCCTCGCCATGTTAGGAGCGTGGGCCGAGAGACAAGGCCTGGAGCTAGCCGCCGACTGCCACTTGGCCAGGACGCACCAAGCCGGTCAGTATCATATCATATCAGCTCGCTGGGGCGCCGCGTTGTCTTGTCGCCTCGCCATGTTAGGAGCGTGGGCCGAGAGACAAGGCCTGGAGCTAGCCGCCGACTGCCACTTGGCCAGGACGCACCAAGCCGGTCAGTATCATATCATATCAGCTCGCTGGGGCGCCGCGTTGTCTTGTCGCCTCGCCATGTTAGGAGCGTGGGCCGAGAGACAAGGCCTGGAGCTAGCCGCCGACTGCCACTTGGCCAGGACGCACCAAGCCGGTCAGTATCATATCATATCAGCTCGCTGGGGCGCCGCGTTGTCTTGTCGCCTCGCCATGTTAGGAGCGTGGGCCGAGAGACAAGGCCTGGAGCTAGCCGCCGACTGCCACTTGGCCAGGACGCACCAAGCCGGTCAGTATCATATCATATCAGCTCGCTGGGGCGCCGCGTTGTCTTGTCGCCTCGCCATGTTAGGAGCGTGGGCCGAGAGACAAGGCCTGGAGCTAGCCGCCGACTGCCACTTGGCCAGGACGCACCAAGCCGGTCAGTATCATATCATATCAGCTCGCTGGGGCGCCGCGTTGTCTTGTCGCCTCGCCGTGTTAGGAGCGTGGGCCGAGAGACAAGGCCTGGAGCTAGCCGCCGACTGCCACTTGGCCAGGACGCACCAAGCCGGTCAGTATCATATCATATCAGCTCGCTGGGGCGCCGCGTTGTCTTGTCGCCTCGCCGTGTTAGGAGCGTGGGCCGAGAGACAAGGCCTGGAGCTAGCCGCCGACTGCCACTTGGCCAGGACGCACCAAGCCGGTCAGTATCATATCATATCAGCTCGCTGGGGCGCCGCGTTGTCTTGTCGCCTCGCCATGTTAGGAGCGTGGGCCGAGAGACAAGGCCTGGAGCTAGCCGCCGACTGCCACTTGGCCAGGACGCACCAAGCCGGTCAGTATCATATCATATCAGCTCGCTGGGGCGCCGCGTTGTCTTGTCGCCTCGCCGTGTTAGGAGCGTGGGCCGAGAGACAAGGCTCATATCAGCCTAAAAGTTCCAGGTTCGTATCACAATAGGAATGTTGACTGTATTCAAAATTAATTATTTTACACCATGTAGGAAATAAAATATCTGAAATTACTCTAGTATACTTTATGCAAGGGCGATTTTTGCTAATTTTATGATTTTTTATTGCAAATTAAAATAAAATTCGTACAAAAATGACAATACAATCTTGTGACTTAAAGCTTGTATTCTCTTTAATTTTTTATATAAAATATTGTTTTTGACATTTCATAAAAAGAAGCTCTTTTGTCTAGACAGTCAACATCCCTATTCTTGTTGTAGATTTGTTGTTACAGTTTGTAGTCATATCTGTGTATGTAACTATTAAGTCTGAATAATTATATTAAAACACATAATTCGGTAATTTCATGTTTATTGAGCTAGGGAGCAAACCAGTACCCCTACCATGAGTTGCTAACGTAACTTACGCGCTCGATATCGACTACGTAAACGTGCATTTAGTATGGAGAAATTTTACTTCAGATAACTGTCAATAGATGGCGTAGTTTTAATTCCATACTAAATGCACGTTTACGTAGTCGATATCGAGCGCGTAAGTTACGTTAGCAACTCATGGTAGGGGTACAGACTGAATTATATAAAAACTACCCACTACTTAGAGAACCTTATTTTACAAATAAGATAAACAAGTATCCACCCACATTACTATACACACCACACATAATAAACTATGTATGTAACGGTAACATTGATTGTTCTGTTGTTTGTCTTTAGCCCGTCTGATCCAAGGCACGTATGGGACTCCACAAGAGGTCCGCGCGGCGCTGTCGGCGTGCTTCAAGCTGAACTCTGCGCAGGTGCAGGCGCTGCTGAGCCCGCTGTGCGCGCCCGCAGTGCTCGACGCGGCCGTGCAGCATGCGCGCGCGCTGGCCGACGAGCTGTGTAGGGCTGATGGCAGAGAGGTCAGTTTGTGTTTGTAACTAGGTGCCGTGCATGCCACCTACTTGCCACCTCATTCTCATCGCATTTACCATGTCTTTTTCGTCTAAATTTGAATATTTAATTTTGGAATTCATTCGTCATTCATATGTCATTTTCATTCATTAGCCCTTCACCTTTTTCTCTGAGCCTAGTCCGATAGGCCCATCTTCTGTCATTTCTATGTTTTTACTGAATTATCTTGAACTTAAAAATTATACGTGTCCTAACAAGCAAACAGTGTTTTCCTTGTAAACCAGTACGACAAGTTACCAGTTCATTTATTACTCGTCTGTTCCTGATTCCTGTTCGCGCTCGCGGCTCGCCCAGGATCTTGGCGAGCTGCGGGTGCGACAAGTTTAACCACAGTAGACTCAGAATAGTAAGTTATCTCCATACCAACTGGCCGCATCGGTTTGAATGTGAGCGCGCCGTCACGCACACGCTTGCATTGAGCCCACACTGCCGCTCCCCCCCCCCCCTTATTCCCCCTTATTGTATGCTAGTGTGTTCGTGACAGCGGCGCGGATGCACACATCAAGCCGACAGCGACATGTTTGTATGAAGATAGCTTTCAGTTTTAGGTCGTCTTCCTATCTCATGGGTTGGCGGCCTCTGTTTCGTTTGCCATCTCTGGGATACCAGTCAGATACTTCTTTTTCAAATTCTAAATGTTTATCGTTGTGTCCCCCCCTCCCCCCAGATCACGGTGGAGGAGGGCTCGTGGCTGGGCGCGGCGCTGCTGATCCCGGGGGACGGGTTCAGCGCGGAGGTGGTGCGGGGGGTGCCGCCCGGCCTCGCCGAGTTCATCGCGCCCCTGCAGCGCTGCGGCCTGTGCCGGCTCAAGCATCAGCCGCACGCCATAGGTCAGTGATATACTACACAATACCGAACACTAGTGTCTACAGAAGGAAGGCTCGTGCTAGGGGACGGGGCTCGCCGAGTTCATCGCGCCCCTGCAGCGCTGCGGCCTGTGCCGGCTCAAGCATCAGCCGCACGCCATAGGTCAGTGATATACTACACAATACCGAACACTAGTGTCTACAGAAGGAAGGCTCGTGCTAGGGGACGGGGCTCGCCGAGTTCATCGCGCCCCTGCAGCGCTGCGGCCTGTGCCGGCTCAAGCATCAGCCGCACGCCATAGGTCAGTGATATACTACACAATACCGAACACTAGTGTCTACAGAAGGAAGGCTCGTGCTAGGGGACGGGGCTCGCCGAGTTCATCGCGCCCCTGCAGCGCTGCGGCCTGTGCCGGCTCAAGCATCAGCCGCACGCCATAGGTCAGTGATATACTACACAATACCGAACACTAGTGTCTACAGAAGGAAGGCTCGTGCTAGGGGACGGGGCTCGCCGAGTTCATCGCGCCCCTGCAGCGCTGCGGCCTGTGCCGGCTCAAGCATCAGCCGCACGCCATAGGTCAGTGATATACTACACAATACCGAACACTAGTGTCTACAGAAGGAAGGCTCGTGCTAGGGGACGGGGCTCGCCGAGTTCATCGCGCCCCTGCAGCGCTGCGGCCTGTGCCGGCTCAAGCATCAGCCGCACGCCATAGGTCAGTGATATACTACACAATACCGAACACTAGTGTCTACAGAAGGAAGGCTCGTGCTAGGGGACGGGGCTCGCCGAGTTCATCGCGCCCCTGCAGCGCTGCGGCCTGTGCCGGCTCAAGCATCAGCCGCACGCCATAGGTCAGTGATATACTACACAATACCGAACACTAGTGTCTACAGAAGGAAGGCTCGTGCTAGGGGACGGGGCTCGCCGAGTTCATCGCGCCCCTGCAGCGCTGCGGCCTGTGCCGGCTCAAGCATCAGCCGCACGCCATAGGTCAGTGATATACTACACAATACCGAACACTAGTGTCTACAGAAGGAAGGCTCGTGCTAGGGGACGGGGCTCGCCGAGTTCATCGCGCCCCTGCAGCGCTGCGGCCTGTGCCGGCTCAAGCATCAGCCGCACGCCATAGGTCAGTGATATACTACACAATACCGAACACTAGTGTCTACAGAAGGAAGGCTCGTGCTAGGGGACGGGGCTCGCCGAGTTCATCGCGCCCCTGCAGCGCTGCGGCCTGTGCCGGCTCAAGCATCAGCCGCACGCCATAGGTCAGTGATATACTACACAATACCGAACACTAGTGTGTACAGAGGGAAGGCTCATGTTATAGGTTAGATAAACCTATTTTTTAAGGTTATTTACTACAGACAGGATTTGGTGCTCCTTGGACGCTTTTTGCAGTCAACACAAACAACTACTTATGAGTTTTGACGTCGAAAATTTGTTTTACTTCGAATGAATACGGTTACTTGTCTATTATGTCCTACTGCACTAAAATTGCGGTTAAACTAAATATTTTCTATGCGCCGCCGTGTGCATTCAGCAACAGAGTCATAAATGGGTGATGGGTAACAGTTATTTTTAACTCATTTAGTTTTTGTTCCACATAAAACAAATTTTAGGTTTTATTTTCACGTCAGTTGTGTTTTTCTCTCCAGGTGTGTGGACAGTGTACATGACGGGTTACGGGACTCAAAATAGACGGCCTCCCGACCCGAGGCTGCAAATCATACAACTGAACAAGAACTCCAATGGAATGGGACTCAGTATCGTGGCTGCTAAGGTAAGCTCGACGCTTATTTGTAATTAAAATGTTAACCTTATTAGTATTTTGTATATTTTTTTATAGACAATTTTTGTGTCTTCAAATATCGAGTTTAAATTAAATAGGTTTTCCTTTTAATTTATTCATTATTTAATTATTATTTTTTATCGAGACCAAATCATTCTACTACGTAAGATTTTTTAATGATTGTTAGAAGTTCAGACAGCAAGACATAGACAGACATGCTAATTTGATAGCCTTGAGGATTAAACCTTTACAAGGTGGTAGCCACCTTAATTTTAACCTTCCTTCGATATAAAGTCGAAAGCGAATGCTTTTTATAAAGTTGTTTTGCCTTCTAAAGGGTTAAAACCATGGTCTAAGAAAACAAGGTCTTCTATTCCCAGAGTGACACACGTCACAATAACAAGCGAGAAGGAAATAACAATTAACACGCATTCGACGAGGATGAACAGCATAATGACGTAGGCTTGTGTCAGTCACGTGGTCGGAATAGAAGAACCTTGTTTTCTTAGACCATGGCACTGGGCGGTCACTCCATACAGAAAACGCATTTTGACAACCTATTTCTTTTTGAATAACAACTGAATATCAACTACAAGTCAATGTCGCTAGGCGCTATGTAAAACACCCCCGAACACCCCTGGTAGAGTCCCGCGGCGCCTGCGGGGTGCGGGGCGTGGGGCGCTATATCGGGCGGGATACTCATTTCGGGGGGGGTGAGTGTCCTTTCTGTACGGGTTAGTACAGTGAGCTGACGAATAAGGTGACCCCCCCCCGACACGCCACGCTACTTTCGCCACGCTGTAACTTAGAGAGACCGTTTAAATTAGGCAAAACGTTCTTAATTACACTGATAAAGTATTATTAGCCATGAATTCGTTATTTTCTGCCCCCTTGGAGCGGTAGATGGCGCTTAACGGCGCCTCGGGGGGGTCACCTAATTCGTCAGCTCACTGTACCATTATTTTCTTCTGTGACCATGGTTAAAACGATCGGCTAAAGGCTTTAACACTTCTTCTTCTTCTTTTCGAGTCGACAGCAAACTCAGACAGTCTCGGCCCAAAAACCAGCCACACGAATACTGATTAATAGTTATAATGACGTGTGTAATAGGGCGCAGGTCAGAGCAAGCTCGGCATCTACATAAAGTCGGTGGTGCCGGGCGGCGCGGCGGCGGCGGACGGCAGGCTCGCGGCCGGCGACCAGCTGCTCTCCGTGGACGGACACTCGCTCATTGGCATCACGCAGGAGAAGGTACACCTACACTTTGATACAATCGACCAGTAGGCTTACTATGTAAGTAGCGACAGGCTCGAGAAGCTGTCAAACGCGACAGTGACATTAGAGCCATAGTAGTTCTGTCAATATGTCGCGTTTGACAGCTTCTCGAGCCTATCGCTACTTATATAGTAGGCCTAAAGGAAATACTAAGGCGATATATTATTATTATTATTTATATATTGTATGTGACTATGGGCCCGACATATTACGCTCTAACTTAAATTGAAAAACCATATGTCCCTTTCACGTCCTTAAGAACAAAAAAAGGACAGGTGATTACCAACCTACATTTAGACACGTGAAACATCGATTTTACGCGTAATTTGCAGGAATTTAAAAACATCCCGACTAAATTAAGAAACTTGAAACTTTTTTTTTCCACAGGCGGCAGAGTACCTAGTACGGACTGGGCCTACAGTAACATTAGAAGTGGCAAAGCAAGGCGCAGTTCTTCACGGGTTAGCAACGCTTTTGCACCAGCCTACTTACAACCAGCGACAAGGTTAGTTCCTATGTATTTCGTATTAGCTATTATTAAATTTAATTGCATTAAATTGAAAATTTTAAAATCCTCTGCCACGAAACCTTTACTTGATCCTTTCAACAACTAGAAAAGAGCTGATAATCTTCAAATGGTTGAAGATATTTTCTTAGATAAAAACATTCCCCATTGTGACGCTTTTCAAACAAAAAAAAAACTACATCAAAATCGGCGCATCCGTTTAGGAACTACAATGCCACAGATAGACAGACAGAGATACACGTCTAACTGGGGTTAAAAAGTCATTTTAACAGTCAGTTTTGATTATTCAATCAAGAAGGAATATCTAAAAATTTTGTAATTTTATTGTCACGTGTTTACGTGTTACACTTTTCGTGGTTGATGCATTGGTCGTGTGACTCGGGTGGTGTTCAGAAGACGAGGGTGTGCAGTACGAAGACCGCTGGCGCCGCAACATCGGCACGTATACCAACCCGCACCCCGCGCTGTGCCGGCCCGTGTCGCCGCGCACCGAGCTCGCCACTGCAGGCAAATAACACTGTCGATGTCTTAGTTCTTTTCATTTGCGTTTACATCCATTATTGTCTGTGACCTTTCCTATTTTATCTAAGACGCCTCGAATTTGCGACCTAAGGCAAAATGTATTACGTCATTGTTTTATTCGTTTTTTATTTGCGTTTTACATTCTTTGTTACAGGTTATGATTTCTTTCATATTAATCGCGCAATTCTAGTTGGTCACTTAGAACAGAAAACATTGATATCGCTGTAGATTTTTTTTCATTGGTCTTCTATAATCTATACAGCCTATTATAATTTACTGTTACTCTGCCAATCGAAGTTAAAGAAATGTAATAATGTCGATTAACTTGGGGTTATGGTCATTTTTATGGTTATTTTTATTGCAAGTAATTTTTTATGCCTCGTAGTCGCAATTTTATTTGCAGTTTTCATCATAATCATAATGTTGTCATGTCTTCTTCTTATTTTCCATCTTTCGTTTCCTGCTTTGTTTATGTTGTCATTATTTTCGTTCAGTTTTGCTTCTTCTATGGTCATTTTCTAATTACGTCGATTACATTCATCTAACATTGCAGGGTACAGCCGACGCCCCGCTTGTCGAAATCGTTGCTATTATTACATTAAAGATGAATCGACAGAATCTGAATCAGAGGATAGCGAAGATAGTCAACCCCAGCCGCAAACACATCCTCATTACCTCGGTTCAATACCAAGACTGATCATCACTTTAGACCAAGAAAATAATCAGCTGCATGAGGATATGTCTCCTGAGACGCCTGGTTGTCCGTTAGAACTTAAAGCAGATCAACCGCCGCCACGACCGATACCCATATTTACTTTCACTTGCGAAGATTTCGATGAGCAACAAGCTAATATTGAAGCTGCTTTGAAAATGCAAGAAAACAATCAGGAAGAAATAGAAGTAGATTTAGAAGAAGAAATAGAAGAAGAACCACCACCGGTACCAGAACCGCCATCTAACTATGAACAATCGAGTGAAAACGAAGAGGCTGTTTGTTTGCCACCTCAAATGAAACCCATAGATACCAGACTCACTCTTGATCTATTTAATATAAGGAAAGATGACATATTTAGAAGGCGATGTACAGAAGTAAATGAATGTGTGAGCGCGTGTGAATGTTGTCGAATGCCTCAACCAGAGGCTCAACAAATCCCTTACATAGACGAACCTGTCTTCGATCCAATCATATTTGAAAGCGATTCCGTCAGTGACAAAGTCGGTACGCCAAAAATAAGAAGGATTCTGCCGTCCTTGTCTATAGATAAAGCGGAAGAAGTGAAGCCTGAGACAGCGGATGCGATGTGCCAAACCCCATCTTCCCCTATGGAAGTTGATAGTAAAATATTCTCAACGCCATCAACGCCAATCACTCCAATTAACAGAAAATTGGAATTGAATTTGGATGTCAAAGGCGATTCGAAGAAAATAAACAATATCCACTGTAGACTTAGAAGAGCGTTGTTCACAATGTCAAAATCGTTTTCTAAATCCGAAGATACGGAAGCACCGTCTACCTATTCAACGTCAGAATCGATTGATGAGTCCAGAAGTGAAAGAAGGGTTTTTGCCAAAAGTGTAGCTCAGACGCCTATGGAAGCCGGCGCCAAGCAAGTTTTAGATAGTGTTGATAGAAAGTCCTGGAAATCACCAGACGAATTTCGGCCTGGTTTTGGTAAGGTCAAAGAACTGGCGAAGCATTTCAACGATATCAACTTAAGATATTGCGTAAAAAACTATAAAAGAAATTGCCAATCTAGTCCTAATCTTAACGCCCGCGATGAAAAAGTTAAGGTAAAAGATACCTTGCCTAGCAGCGTGAGTTTAGCTGACATACAGTATGAATCGATCAAAACCGACACAAGTGAAACAAAAGGGAATAAACTATCAGAAGATGAAGTTAAAAGTATATTAATACAATTAGAAGACTGGTCGAAATATGGTTCTAGAGGTAGCGAAGATACATTAGCACAAGGCAACGAGTTCGAACTACCCAACCTGCCTTCCGAAGATCACACAGATAACAACGTATCGCGCAGCAGCAGTATGGTTTTTAACGAAATTGTCGATAAGAAACCCAAAATCGTCACATTAGAAAACATAAAACTAAAATCTCATCAATCGAGTGTCAATTCAGAAGCGAAACAAAGTAAAGAATCGTTGATACGGAGCGGTAGTCTAGAGAAATTGACTGGGTTGAAAGTGCCGAGGGTTATAGAGATGATACCTCAGAAACATGCGTCGTTGTTGGATGTGTGTACGGTGAATTCGAGGAGGGAGTCGTATGCGTCTGTGGTGCAGAGTTGTCCGAACATTAGCGGGAGCGCGCGCGGGCGGGCGGCGTGCGAGGGAGCGAGCGCGCACCACAGCTGTCCCGCTCTCCGGCGCTCGTGTAAGACACCACGCATGATAATACCATAGGTGTGTTACCCGCACGGTATCCGAGTCGTCGTCGCACGTTTTATTTGGCATGTCAGTCGTATTATTTTTCTTTTCAGATTTGTCACCTTTTTGTCTATGTATTAATTAACATTCGAAGTCAAGTTGATGTTCTTGAAATTATTTATTTGCAACCACTGCAATGCTTTAATGTTCTAAGTCGATACTTTGTTAAATTTATGTTTTCTAGGTATTATTTTATTATTGTTCACCTTTTTAGTGTACCCGTATAAAAAGCACTTTAAAAGTTTAGCACTACATATAATGCCTGTTCAATAATACTTAAATTAGCTACGTCAAATACCAATCAACAGTAGAATCAAAACAGTTTAGAAAATAGATAAAATAAAAACATATTATCCTTAAATATTTGAATCCACTTCTCATTTGTTATCTATCTTGTTTTTTTACTCAATAATTTATTAAAGGAATATTAAATTCTGTCGAAATAACATAACGTAAAAATGTAACCTAATACAATGAAGACATTAAATGACAATGATAATAATATGTTCAGTAATACAAGTTGTGTGATACAGCTGGCGGAGTCGCAGGCAGTACAGGCGCGCTACGGCGCGCGTCGGAGCGGGATCTGCCCTCTCGGCTCGCGGCCGAACCTGTCAAACCCAGCAAGAGCACCCCCGCGCTGCACCAAGTGGCTTCCCCGCCCCCCTCGCACCCGCCCAGGTAACTATAGCCCTAAGTGGGACTGTCATGTCAGTATAACCTGTCAAACCCAGCAAGAGCACCCCCGCGCTGCACCAAGTGGCTTCCCCGCCCCCCTCGCACCCGCCCAGGTAACTATAGCCCTACAGTGGGACTGTCATGTCAGTATAACCTGTCAAACCCAGCAAGAGCACCCCCGCGCTGCACCAAGTGGCTTCCCCGCCCCCCTCGCACCCGCCCAGTAACTATAGCCCTACAGTGGGACTGTCATGTCAGTATAACCTGTCAAACCCAGCAAGAGCACCCCCGCGCTGCACCAAGTGGCTTCCCCGCCCCCCTCGCACCCGCCCAGGTAACTATAGCCCTAAGTGGGACTGTCATGTCAGTATAACCTGTCAAACCCAGCAAGAGCACCCCCGCGCTGCACCAAGTGGCTTCCCCGCCCCCCTCGCACCCGCCCAGGTAACTATAGCCCTACAGTGGGACTGTCATGTCAGTATAACCTGTCAAACCCAGCAAGAGCACCCCCGCGCTGCACCAAGTGGCTTCCCCGCCCCCCTCGCACCCGCCCAGTAACTATAGCCCTACAGTGGGACTGTCATGTCAGTATAACCTGTCAAACCCAGCAAGAGCACCCCCGCGCTGCACCAAGTGGCTTCCCCGCCCCCCTCGCACCCGCCCAGGTAACTATAGCCCTACAGTGGGACTGTCATGTCAGTATAACCTGTCAAACCCAGCAAGAGCACCCCCGCGCTGCACCAAGTGGCTTCCCCGCCCCCCTCGCACCCGCCCAGGTAACTATAGCCCTACAGTGGGACTGTCATGTCAGTATAACCTGTCAAACCCAGCAAGAGCACCCCCGCGCTGCACCAAGTGGCTTCCCCGCCCCCCTCGCACCCGCCAGGTAACTATAGCCCTACAGTGGGACTGTCATGTCAGTATAACCTGTCAAACCCAGCAAGAGCACCCCCGCGCTGCACCAAGTGGCTTCCCCGCCCCCCTCGCACCCGCCCAGGTAACTATAGCCCTACAGTGGGACTGTCATGTCAGTATAACCTGTCAAACCCAGCAAGAGCACCCCCGCGCTGCACCAAGTGGCTTCCCCGCCCCCCTCGCACCCGCCCAGGTAACTATAGCCCTACAGTGGGACTGTCATGTCAGTATAACCTGTCAAACCCAGCAAGAGCACCCCCGCGCTGCACCAAGTGGCTTCCCCGCCCCCCTCGCACCCGCCCAGGTAACTATAGCCCTACAGTGGGACTGTCATGTCAGTATAACCTGTCAAACCCAGCAAGAGCACCCCCGCGCTGCACCAAGTGGCTTCCCCGCCCCCCTCGCACCCGCCCAGGTAACTATAGCCCTACAGTGGGACTGTCATGTCAGTATAACCTGTCAAACCCAGCAAGAGCACCCCCGCGCTGCACCAAGTGGCTTCCCCGCCCCCCTCGCACCCGCCCAGGTAACTATAGCCCTACAGTGGGACTGTCATGTCAGTATAACCTGTCAAACCCAGCAAGAGCACCCCCGCGCTGCACCAAGTGGCTTCCCCGCCCCCCTCGCACCCGCCCAGGTAACTATAGCCCTACAGTGGGACTGTCATGTCAGTATAACCTGTCAAACCCAGCAAGAGCACCCCCGCGCTGCACCAAGTGGCTTCCCCGCCCCCCTCGCACCCGCCCAGGTAACTATAGCCCTACAGTGGGACTGTCATGTCAGTATAACCTGTCAAACCCAGCAAGAGCACCCCCGCGCTGCACCAAGTGGCTTCCCCGCCCCCCTCGCACCCGCCCAGGTAACTATAGCCCTACAGTGGGACTGTCATGTCAGTATAACCTGTCAAACCCAGCAAGAGCACCCCCGCGCTGCACCAAGTGGCTTCCCCGCCCCCCTCGCACCCGCCCAGGTAACTATAGCCCTACAGTGGGACTGTCATGTCAGTATAACCTGTCAAACCCAGCAAGAGCACCCCCGCGCTGCACCAAGTGGCTTCCCCGCCCCCCTCGCACCCGCCCAGGTAACTATAGCCCTACAGTGGGACTGTCATGTCAGTATAACCTGTCAAACCCAGCAAGAGCACCCCCGCGCTGCACCAAGTGGCTTCCCCGCCCCCCTCGCACCCGCCCAGGTAACTATAGCCCTACAGTGGGACTGTCATGTCAGTATAACCTGTCAAACCCAGCAAGAGCACCCCCGCGCTGCACCAAGTGGCTTCCCCGCCCCCCTCGCACCCGCCCAGGTAACTATAGCCCTACAGTGGGACTGTCATGTCAGTATAACCTGTCAAACCCAGCAAGAGCACCCCCGCGCTGCACCAAGTGGCTTCCCCGCCCCCCTCGCACCCGCCCAGGTAACTATAGCCCTACAGTGGGACTGTCATGTCAGTATAACCTGTCAAACCCAGCAAGAGCACCCCCGCGCTGCACCAAGTGGCTTCCCCGCCCCCCTCGCACCCGCCCAGGTAACTATAGCCCTACAGTGGGACTGTCATGTCAGTATAACCTGTCAAACCCAGCAAGAGCACCCCCGCGCTGCACCAAGTGGCTTCCCCGCCCCCCTCGCACCCGCCCAGGTAACTATAGCCCTACAGTGGGACTGTCATGTCAGTATAACCTGTCAAACCCAGCAAGAGCACCCCCGCGCTGCACCAAGTGGCTTCCCCGCCCCCCTCGCACCCGCCCAGGTAACTATAGCCCTACAGTGGGACTGTCATGTCAGTATAACCTGTCAAACCCAGCAAGAGCACCCCCGCGCTGCACCAAGTGGCTTCCCCGCCCCCCTCGCACCCGCCCAGGTAACTATAGCCCTACAGTGGGACTGTCATGTCAGTATAACCTGTCAAACCCAGCAAGAGCACCCCCGCGCTGCACCAAGTGGCTTCCCCGCCCCCCTCGCACCCGCCCAGGTAACTATAGCCCTACAGTGGGACTGTCATGTCAGTATAACCTGTCAAACCCAGCAAGAGCACCCCCGCGCTGCACCAAGTGGCTTCCCCGCCCCCCTCGCACCCGCCCAGGTAACTATAGCCCTACAGTGGGACTGTCATGTCAGTATAACCTGTCAAACCCAGCAAGAGCACCCCCGCGCTGCACCAAGTGGCTTCCCCGCCCCCCTCGCACCCGCCCAGGTAACTATAGCCCTACAAGTCAAGTCAGTATCTATTTTCAAATTATATGCATTTTTTTCATCCTATATTAATATCTAAATTTTGTTAAAATGAAACATAATAAACTCGGCGGTTTAAATTAAATTTTTACGAAATTTCACAAATTCGGCCGTCAAGGCCGGAAGTTAAGTGAAGACTAAAGAACAATGGACAAGGGTAGCGTATGAATGACGAAAGAATTCCAAAATTGAATATTTGAATTTAGACGAGGTAGAAATGGAAAATAAGGTGAAGATGAAACCTCATCTTCGTCATCCATCAACCGCAAGGCACCTCGTTACAAGTTTTAATAAGTGTGTGTGTTATAGCGGTCCGATAAGCCCGACGGGCTCCCCCGCGAGCAGCGCGGCGGCGGCGTGGGCGCTCAAGTCGCGCAGCAGCCACAACCTCGCCACGCACGGCTCACACGACGGCTTCTACCAGAACGTGCACACCATGCAAAACAGGTACTAAACTATTTGATGGGGTTCAGCACCGGACAAAATGTCCGAGGGTATAGCTGAAATACAGCGTTGCAGTCGCCTCGGCTTGGTGGCTGCAGCATTAGCTGAGCTAGCAACAGCAACCTTATTTGGTATCGGGTGTAATGGCAATAAACACAATCTGTCAATTAGTTTTTTTTTGTTAAGATGCCAAATAAAAATATTTTCGTTCTTTCTTTCTTTCTAAACACACATAGCATATAAAACACATACACATAAAATACAAATACACATATTCACAGCACTCAGAACACGAGCGTCGCGTCGGTGCACAAGTGGCTAGGGCCGTTGACTTCCTTTCGGAACTTTGCGGATTACGAAACTAGGCACGTATCAATGGGTTTTCTATTTTCGAATTCACCCGCAAACTTCCGAATGGAATAGCCTTCTTACTATCGTCTGGGCTCTGGTGACCCTGAAGCACAGACAGTAGTCTCTACAAGTACATTTCCTCCTTGTTTGATGGACGCCACGGATGGTGCAGTACAGATGGCTAGATTCTGGGCGGCAAACATATAGTTCGATTTGTCATCGATTCGCAAAAAAGAAGATGACCCTTCTTTAATGTTAATCTAAATAAAATGTGGAGAACCAAATAAATATATATTTTCACTGTAGTAAAAGAGAGACTTGAGCACCTGTTTGCCGTCCCATTTGTGTATCGTTGATGTTTTATCTGTGGTGTGTTGTGAATGGATGTCCCAGATGGTCGAATTTGCGCAGCTCGACGGGCAGCCGGCCGCAGTCGGCGCACCTCGGGCCCGCGCCCCTCTCGCCCCGCGCGCCCCGCCAGCCCCCCGCCGAACACACAGACGACACACTACTCATGCAGGTCGGTACACCAACTAAAGTCTGACCAAAGAAATAAGAAACCTGCTCTGGTGGCGCCACGTGTATATTTTTACGAGTATGGCAATAATTTATCTTATAAAATTAGTTACGTTGAAATTCCGCAATATCTTCTTATTTCATTGCTCGGGCTTTACATAGAACACCCACTGCTACTATGTACACGGTTCAATGTATATTCGTTTTGGACGCTTTATACGATTATAAAAAAAGCCTTTTAGGAAACCGGTGTCCTTAATGGCCGGGGGGGATTAAATAAAGAGTACAGGTTTTGTTTCTGCAATTGAGTCGAATTAACAAAATCGTTTTACAGTACATCGAGCAGGTAATACGCGAGAAGCTCGAAAAGTAGTCCTTGCAGACCATAAATTCATCTTTTTTTTTCGGTTTTGCGCTTTAGATGCAGGAAGATTTCGCTTAAATTCGTAAAAAAGATTAAATTCACACTTTCAAAACAACGCTTTCAAGACGTTTTTTATCCTCGCAGGCAAACCAAAACGCCATGACGGCCCGCGCGGCGAAACTCGCAGAAATGTCCGAGGAAGTAACACGAAGGCAGCAACAGCAACAACAGTTGCAACAACAACAACACCAGTTACAACAGCAGCAGTTGCAACAACAGCAACAACAACAACAATTGCAACAACAACAACAATTACAGCATCAGCACCTGATGCAGCAGCAATTGTATCAACAGAAGCCTCCTCATCAACACAATCTGTCAGCATCACACCAATTGCTGAGCCAGAGCCAACAGATGTTGGCGCAACCGCAGAATAATGTCATGAGCCCGAACAACCACCAAGGGGTGAGTTGCTTACTTATACAATACAATACAAATATGCTTTATTGACACCCAAGGAAAAACACAAAAGAAATAAATACATTAAATTCAAGATACAGAAGTCAACATCTCTCAAGAATATCTATCAAGTTATCACTACAATACCATTTAATGGAATAAATTAAACCCGTGGGAAAGAAGTATTTTCCCGTAGCCTATGTGTTATTTGATGTATAAGCTATATTATTGTTAAGTTTCATTGAAATACTGGACAGTAGTTCCAGAGATTAGCAGACAGACAGACAGACGGATATTTTTTTTCAAAACTTGTATTTTTGTGTTCATCTACACTCCCTTTATCACCTACAATTGAAAAACAAAACACAGATACGCCGATTCTTCAGTTTTATTATATTTTAGAAGAAGATATCTTTGTGTGTATGCAATAAAGGTGGTAGTGTAAATCTCGATATGGAATTTGGAAGTGGGCAAGCAAATTAACGTAGATTGGTTATTGATAGGTACATTTTATTTGAAAGCGGGTTTTTTCAGCGATGATATTCTTTATATACAATCATAGCAGCGCCATCTATTGAATAAAGGTCAAACTACTTATTAAATTAAGCTACCACGGTGATCAAGGAACAATGACATGCAATACAGCCTAAACCTATGTAGGTTGTTAACTGTTAGCAGTGACGTCTCATAGATGGCACCCTTCAGGTAACAACGCCCGCACCCGCCGGCGGGGGCGCGGCCAGATCCAAAATTAAAATTGAAAATCAGAGACGGAGCCCCTCAGGCGTCGTCTCCTTTACGATGTTTTTCAATATCAACGCGTTAGGTCGTGGTCCGAGGCTCCCTTGAGCCGCCCCTAGACGCGTTGGTATATGACTTTTTTTGGGGTAGAGTCTTCCGCTCCCCCGCAAGTCCGGTGAAGCTTGATTGGTCGTACCTTTTCGACACAAGCATAGGTCAATTAAAAAAAAAAGTCTCATAGATGGCGTGGTAACAGGTAGTTATTGAGTATGTGTTGTTGCAGACGGGCCAACACCAGCCGCTGCTGAGCGCGGGCATGCACCCGCACTCGGGGCCCGCCATGTACCAGGTGGCGCCGGCGCCTGTGACGTCACCCTACACGCCCGCCGGCCATGCGCACAGCCCGCAGCAACAGAGGTCACTAACATTTATTACATACTACTATATTATTTATTTATTTTATTTATCACTAGCGACCCGCCCTGGCTGCGCCCGCGTTATCAGTTTTTCCCGTGGGAATGAGGCATTTTCCCGTGGTAAAAGGTAGCCTATATTACTCAGGATGAATGTAGCTTTCTAATTGTAAAAGAATTTTAGAAATCGGTTCAGTAGTTTTTGAGTTTATTACACACATACACACAAAAATACAAATCTTTCCTCTTTATAATATTTGGATGATTGTCCGAAGAATCGCGAAACTTAAGTGGGCGGGGCACATTGCACGTAGAACCGATGGCCGTTGGGGAAAAAGGTTCTCGAATGGCGGCCACGCGCCGTAAGACGTAGCGTGGGCAGGCCCCCTACAAGGTAGACCGACGATCTGGTAAGGGTCGAAGCCGCTGGATGGGAGCAGCGCAAGACCGATCGTTGTGGAGATCCTTGGGGGAGGCCTTTGTTTTATTTTTATTTTATTTTATTTTATTTGGGGAACTTACAGCCTAATTACACAATGATTCTATGTCTAATATTACAGAGGCCAATTAAAAAGTTACCACAGATAGAATCAAATAATTTAAATAGGGCAGAGCCCCGAAATGTAGCCAGAAAAACAAAAGTGGAAAAGAAAAAATGAGTTAGGTATTACTTATTCAACTACAGCAGGTTCTTTACTTATAAGCAATTTTATTGATTGGGTGCTACTACAGAACAGATCAAAACGTTGATCCTTGCTTAGATTGTTGATAACTGTCGAAGCTCTCGGCAAAAAACTATTCTTTCTATAGTTTGTGCGAAAAGAGGGAACGTGAAGTAACTTATTATTACGTAGACTCCTTGTTGGAATTCTTAGATTTAAACTAGTAAGGATATCAGGACAATCGATTTTACCTTGCGCAACGTTCATCAAGAAACTCACATCTAATATAGTTCTGCGCAAGTGTAACGGTAGAAGATGAAATTTACTGCACATCATTGTATAATCTAACTGAGCCATGGCCCCGCCTAACTGAAACTTATAACACAGAAAGCGGATAAATTGTTTTTGAATATTTTCAATTCTACTCTTATGAATCTCGTAACAAGGATTCCAGATCTGTGAAGCGTACTCCAGGTGGCTTCGGACATAAGCACAATAGATAATTTTGATTGTTTTCATTTGTTCGAAACACCCGGAAATACGCTTCACAAAACCAAGGGCTTTATAAGCCTTATCTACACAAGACTCAGTATGGAGGTCAAAATTAAGTTTATTATCTAAAACTACCCCTAAGTCCCTAATCGAATTACATGAAGTCAAATTTTGATTCTTAAAATTATAATTGTGGAAAAATAAATTCCTTTTTCTAGTAAAATTTATGAAAAAACATTTGCTAACATTTAGATCTAATCTATTATCATCACAATATCTATCGAGCCTATCTAAATCATCTTGTAAAAGTAATGCATCAGTAGCGTTATTGACACATCTAAATATTTTCATGTCATCTGCAAATAGTAGGAACTCAGAGTGCTTAAAACAGATACCAATGTCATTAATGAAAATCACAAACAGTAATGGTCCCAGCAGTGAACCTTGAGGAACACCAGAAGGGATATCTACCCAAGGTGAAGTGAAGCCATTTAATACGACAGCCTGAGATCTATTGTGGACATAGGATGTAAACCATCTAAATAAGTCTCCTCTTATTCCCAGGTTATTTAGTTTCAAGAGCAGAATATCATGATCAATGCGATCAAACGCCTTACTGAAATCGGTATAAACTGCATCTATTTGATTTCCCTTTTCCATATTTTTTGTAACAAAGTCAGTGAAGATAGCAAGGTTAGAAACCGTAGACCTGCCCTTTAAAAAACCGTGCTGCTGCGTTATGAAAGCATGTTTGGTGCTTTCATACAATTGCTTATAAACCAACTGTTCAAGAGCTTTTGCTAACAAACACAGTTTGGATATTTGTCTATAGTTCTCAACCTTGGTCCTCACTCCTTTCTTGTGTACAGGGGTTATAAATGCAGATTTCCATACAGTCGGCATTACACCATCATTTATAGATCTCTGAAATAATAAAGATACCGGTAAAGACAAGTAATCTGCACAATTGATTAAGAAAATTGCTGGAATCATATCCGGCCCAGCAGACTTGTGAGGATCTAATTTTTTTAATACCTGCTTAACTTGACTTTGACTGATTTGTATTGTGTGAATATCACACAAATTATGGCTAATATGGTTAGAATAGGTTGCTGAGCGGCTACTCTGAAGAAAATTTGAACTGAAATACGATGCAAATAAGTCAGTTATACCCGAGCCAGTGACGCTGGTTTGAGAGCCATATGTCATTTTAGCTGGATAAGTGCTAGACCCGCGCTTACTTTTTGCAAAAGACCAAAACAATTTGGGGTTTATAGTAATTGCGTTCTCGACAGTATTTAAATACTTATGGTAACACATATCTTCATTAAGTTTGACTCTATCCCGTAATAATTGATAAGTAAGTTCATCAGACTTATTTCCATAAATTTTAAATTTTCTGAAATATTTAAATTTTTCTCGAATACATTTAATAAGAGACGAATCATACCATGGTGGATAAGCACGACGTTTTGTTTGACGTGTAGGTATGAATTTGTCCCTCAGTTGATAGGTAATCTCATAGAATTTAGCGACTGCGTCATCAACTGTACCTTGTGAGAGAATTGAGTTCCAATCAACTGTTGATAAATGTCTACATATACTATCATAGTCACCTTTGTGATATGAAAAGATAGTACGTGACGGAGCTTTTAATGAGTCCAATTCTACAAAACAAGGTTTAATAGTTAATGACTTATGATGAGGATCTTCAATCACTAACGGCTCAAGACACCCAGAAACAGAGACAATGTCAGAGCACAAAACTAAGTCTAAGATAACACCATAATTATTTTTTTGATTATTAAATTGTTTGAGTTCACATTCATATAAAACGTCTATGAAACGAGTGAATATTTCATTAGTCAAGTTAGAAGGCTGAAGGCCAATGTCAATGGGGATCCACGTAATATCACGCATATTAAAGTCGCCTAATATGAGAAATTTATCCGACTTGTTAATGGTTGTAAGTTTTTTCAAATTAACAATAAAGTTGTCTAATTGAGTAGAGAAAGAATTACCAAGGTTTTGATTTATAAGATAAAGAATGCAGATGTGTAAGGTTGTAACAATCTTATTACATGAGTTACGTAGAGAGAGAGTGATCCACAAATCTTCCGCGCTAGAGTCCCAGTCTGTATTACGGGTATTAACTAACTCACGACGGATTGCAATAGCGACACCTCCTCCTTTTTTTTGTTGAGTCAGTGAGTAGTCACGATCACGCCTATAAATAATATACCGATCGTCGAATAATTCGG
The DNA here is from genome assembly GCA_948473455.1 of Teleiodes luculella. Taxonomy (NCBI): domain Eukaryota; kingdom Metazoa; phylum Arthropoda; class Insecta; order Lepidoptera; family Gelechiidae; genus Teleiodes; species Teleiodes luculella. The sequence continues at coordinate 1,485 of CAOKYR010000035.1, read as the reverse complement.
CATCGTGTATACCCTCACAAAGCCATGTCTCAGTTAGAGCAATAATGTCATAGTTAGAATTTAGTAAATTTCTAGAAAAAACATTAGTCTTTGTCCTCAAGCCTCTACAATTCTGATAGTAAATCGTTAAATCACACATTATGACTAATAATTTCTATACCTACATAAATTAAATAAACATAGTAAATCACGTTCCTCTCAACTATGGTAAGGACACTAAGGACTATGATATTTTTAGCACAAGTAAAGCATACAGCAAGTAATTCAATAAGATAATTAAGTACATGGCTAGCAATGCCATGACCAGAGCCCGGACAGAAATCAATACAAGCAGAATGAGACATAGGTATGGCAATAGCGTAAAGCTGACAAGTAATCGCAAAAAATGGGCTTCGTAAACAAAGAATCATATAGGACTTACAAGTAGCACTATAACAAGAACGGTTGTAATACAAGCTGAAGTAGCATTCATCCAGCAGAAAAGCATACCAAAATGTGAAAAGAGTTAGCGCAATTTGTTGAGATCCTGAAGGTTTTTTATTAGGATAATTGTCCAGGGAATGATGATGATGATGATCATTTATTTTACACGAATGTATTTACAAGTAATGGACATTAACAGGCACAGCTTATTTCTTGCGAAATGTCTTACAGCTGGCCTGGCATTAATTTATAACATGTTCTAGATTTAGCGCGTCGTACAATAGCGGATTGAAGACTTGGGACCGTCTGACACACATGTGTAAACTCTTAATTACAACCTTATTTACTCCCATTACGGTCGCATTTTCATTGCGTTAACGTAATGCACTGTAATCAAAATGTAATATGTGATTTTTATAAGTAAGTAATACGATGTAATGTTAATAAGTATGTGTATTTGTTAGGTACGAGTGGCACCCCCCCGGCCCGCCGTCCCCGCAGCGCGCGCAGCCCCCCGTAGCGCCCAAGCCACAGGTCAGTCACTGAATATACATTGTATTTCTACAAAAAACATAAATCTGAGATCCGAAACACAATTTCGAGCCATGTGTTCAATTACTTTGTGTGATATGTATCGTAAGTAAGTAATATATTTATTTCAACTTGTCCAACATAATGTGGCTGAATATTTGACCTTGACAGTTTTTTCTTTTTACCGACTTCATTTGTTAGTCAAGCTGAATTACTTGCTTAGAACTTAAATACTATACGGTACAGTATTGAGCCACTTATTTCATAGTTATAATGTAATGTGACGTCCAGCCACATGTGCTGACTACTGTACCAACTAAAAACTTTCATCATATTTTTTATGATAACCTGAAAATAAGGAAGTGTCCTAAAAAAATAATTAGTCTATCAGTTAGATTAGTAAAAAATAATGTACACGTTTTTTTTTGTCTGGCAAACGAAAAATGCCGACGATACAGCACTTTGAAATTTCCAGTGACGACACGCCGCCATACAAATTGTACGGAAAAAGTGACGTCATAGCACTCTTCT
>CAOKYR010000034.1:0-51672 GCA_948473455.1 Teleiodes luculella | reverse complement strand
CCTTAGTAACATAGGCTACCTTTTACCGCGGACAAATGCCTCATTGCTACGGGAAAAAAACTATTAACGCAGGCGGAGTCGCGGCGGAAAGCTAGTATAGAATATTTGTATTGTATTGTAAATAATATATTTACGTACACAATTTCAACGTATATTAATATTACATCACAGTGATGATAACTATTACAGTATTTTTATCATCATAACTAGTAAATACTAGAATATTACCTAATATTGTCTCTTGCCTAATTACCTACATTTAGTGCTTGCTGTCCTCATAACCTCGAAATAATGACCCCGATTCTGGCAAAACCACCGAAGCTGAGTCAGGGTCAGCACAATACCTGACGAATGACATACCGATCACTTGTGTTACTAAGCACTTATGTGCCGGCTCCGCGTGGCTAATTCACCCGCGATAATATTTTTAACCGACTTTAGAAAAAAAAGAAGTTTTCAACTCTATACTTATGTTAATACTCAACAATTCCGACACCAGGGTTTCTGAGGTAGGTTAACCGAAACCCACTCGATAGTAAGAAGAAGAATACTTACGTGAGTAATATTATTGGGACTGCAAAGTATTCACAATGATGATCTTTAATTCTTCCGAAAAAAATATAAATAAAAAATTGGTAACTATGTGTATATTTGTCTATTAGAAGCCTTTAAACTCTCCCATGATAAAATCCATTCTATTCTTATAGAGATGATGATGTATCAAAAATAATTTATTTATTAACCCCCGACGAAAAAGAGGGCTGTTATAAGTTTGACGTGTGTGTCTGTCTGTCTGTGGCATCGTAGCTCCTAAACGGATGCGCCGATTTTGATCTAGTTTTTTTTGTTTGCAAGGTGTCACAATCGAGAGTGTTCTTAGCTATGATCCAAGAAAATATCTTCAGCCATTTGAAGATTATCAGCTCTTTTCTAGTTGTTGAAAGGATCAAGTAGCGGTTTTGTGTCGGGGTTATTAATTTTTTTAATTTAGTGTTATAGTATTCTTAATGCTTCCGAAATAACATAAATAAAAAATTGGTAAATATGTGTTTATTTGTCTATTAGAAGCCTTTAAACTCTCCCATGATACCATCCAGTCTATTCTGATAAAGATGATGACGTATCAAAAATAATTTATTTATGTAGGTACGTTGTTTTGAGTAATTTGCAAGAAGGGAAGGGAAGGAAGGAAGACAGTTTTATTGTTTTTTGTTAGTTACAGTTTGTTGTTTTTTTGTTTTATTGTGTGGTCTACTAGCTGAAATGATGATGATGATTGTGTGGATCATCAATACTCCTCATTACTTTATTATTAATACTAGCTGTCCGCCCACGGCTACGCCCGCGTGGTATTTTTCCCCGTGGTAAAAAGTATCTAAGATGTTGACCAGGGACGTAAAGAACCACCATGCAAAATTTCATCCAAATCGGTCCAATAGTTTCGGAGATTAGCCCGTACAAACAGATAAACAGACAGAGAAACATAAAAAAAATATCTGGATATATTCTATTTCACTTCTTACATCCTCCTGACTCGGATTTCATTATTCTTTTTCTATGTACAGACATTAGACCTCTACAGTTTTATTATATAGATTACCATATTATTTATTCTGTGCTATTACTAATATTATAAAGAGGAAACATTTGTATTTTTGTATGTGTGTATGTTTGTAATGAATAAACTCAGAAACTACTAAACTGATATTAATGAAACTTGGTACAAAGATAGAATAGACTTTGGGGAGTAACATGGGCTATGTACCGCGGTAAAAATCCTCATTTCCACGGGAAAATATGTTTACGCGGGCGGAGTCGCGGCGGAAGGCTAGTTTATGATAAGCACAATATTAGTACGAGCGAAAATATTTTAACCGGTTACCATATGTAGCTGATTCAAGCAGAATAACATGTGTAACATTATAGCTGAGTTAGGACTTTAAAGCATATCGTAAGCAATATTACTCGTATGTGATTTTACTATAGCTATCAGACAGCTGATATACATACACAGACATATGAATAATAATAATATCATACTAATCATACTTTATACTATAGGTAATATCATCATACTTAATATTATAAAGAGGAAAAATTCGTATTTGTGTGTGTGTGTGTATGTTTATAATGAATATACTCAAAAACTACTGAACTGATTTCATAAATTCTTTCACCATTAAAAGCTATAGTCACCCTGAGTAACATAGGCTACCTTTTACCGCGGGAAAATACCTCATTTTCACGGGGAAAACTGTAAACGCGGAACGATAGTAATACTTATATTACAAAGAGGAAAGATTAGTTTTGTGTGTGTGTGTGTGTGTGTGTATGTGTGTGTAAGTTTGTAATGAAAAAACTCAAAAACTACTATGCCGATTTCAAAAATTCTTTCACCATTAAAAAGCTACATTCACACTGAGTAACATTCCCTCAGAAATAACTGTTAACGCGGGCGGAGCCGCGGCGGAAAGCTAGTCTAGAAATAAAATAAAGGCTATCTTGCATTAAAATTGGCTATCGGTGTCTATTGAGTATATGAGTAGCAATCAAAGTTGTATATATATTTTTTATTGGAGTATGAGTACACAGACAAAATTATCTTAATGTATTCTTCATTATAATAATAATAATTTATTATTAATAATAATAATTTTTGTCTAGATTCTTCTTCACATTGACCTTAAATTAAACGTAATATAGGAGTTTTAATCAAACTTACAAAGTAGTCCTACTAAAATCCTTTACCTATTCTTATGATTATTCGACGCCTTTAGTTGTCAGTTGTCTGGAAGACATTTTTATTTGGAGAGAAGCCCTCTAATTTGAAGGTTTCCTCATGTTTTCCTTAGCGTCGAATAAACGTACATTTAGATTCTAAAATCGAAAATACATCGTAAATGATGAAGCTAACCCGCGCCTTCCGGATAGGAGGCAACGGCTCCAGCCACTATGCCACACGCTCATTTAAACCTTGTGTACAGTAATACAATAGGTAGGTATAAAGTTACCAAAATCCTAATTGGTACAAGCTGTGAAACTCCTCACCGTTCGAAAACCCTTATCGCGCCCCCTTACCTTCAAAAAACGAACATCAATTAAATCGACAAACAACTAAAACGCAGCGCAAACAGAACTGTACAGCCCTTAAGAGTTAAGGGCGCGATACGGCACGTCCCGCCACCTGATTGGTCGACGCCGCCGCTTGCCACCCCGCTTCCAACCAATCACAGGGCCGCTCGCTCACCCTTGGTTTGCTGCCAGGGGAGGTGAGGTTGCGTTTGAAATTTCAAATATTTGTCGTTTTCTGCCACTTAATAAGTGGTCAAAGGTACCTATTTTATTTATTTTATTTTTTGACGTAGTCCTGGAAAATACCTATGCATAATAATCAATTTAGTTATTTTTTAATTTTCAGCTCTTTTAAAGTTTCCTTTTTCATAGTACTCAAACTAAAACAAAAATAAAATTTTCATCCGTCTGCAGTTTTTACCGAATATAGCCGAATGCAGTTTTTACTTAATTTTATCATTCATGATTCGACCGTTCTTGTTGCCACCACCATAACAAACTCGTATCAAGAAAAAGCCTAAAGTTATTTTGGACTCTTTTCAAAAATTCCGATTTTTTTTATGGATTTAACAACAGTACTTATAAACGTTTGATCTTTTCGAATTTTCAAACTGAGAATCAGAATTAGCAATGCCTGATATTTTACTTTTGAATTAGGTATGGTTCAAATTAAAAGAAAAGAACAAGGCGGGTCAATTATGCGTGCCATACATTGCTCATTATGCTTTGTTTAGTATTTGATTTACAACTATAAATCAGCAGTGTACAGTAAAGTACGTTGAAGTCAACCCCGTTTCATTTATTCCCATCGACGACGGTATTAAAAGAACCATTGTTCTTATACGGCGTTCGAAATTTGAAACTGTTTTGACGCCTGTTAAAACAGCAGACGGATTTTGCGTTCCATTTTTAAAATAAGCTTTTTTTGTTTCAGTTCGTTTTATAAGCCATCGTTATTTCTGAATGTGGTTCTTTATAAGTAAGTATGAATCAATACAATAGTCAATAAGTAGATAGAGCTGGAAAGTGCAAATTCTACTAGCATTTTTTTTTCTGGTTTAGGCGTAGTTATACTTTGCGCTACTATTAGCTTTACAAAAATCTTTACAGTACCTTGTTTGAAAGGAAAATGAAAGGGAAAATGCTACAATCCCCACGCTTGGTAGCTGAATTGGGGATTGTAGTTATTAGTTAGATATTAGCTTTTCGCAGCGGATCCGCCCGCGTTAACAGTATTTCCCGTGGGAATAAGGAATTTTCCCGCGGTAAAAGGTAGCCTATAATCTTTTCCAAGGTCTATTCTATCCTTGTACCAAGTTTCACCAAAATCGGTTCAGTAGTTTCGGAGCCAATTCAATTATTAGGAATATTTTAGGTATTTTTTCTCCTTTGGTTACCTTTAAATCTATGGAGTTTTATAAGGATACTTAATCTTACCCGAGGATAGTATAGATACTAGGATAGTGTAGAAATAATATTTGAAATTGGTTCAGTAGTTGCGAAATACCGATGAGAAAAAATATAAAACCTAATTCTAATTTTAAAACAAATCAAAGTCAAATGTGCGAGATATTTTTCGTCATTGTTTGCCTTATTATCTCACCATAACCTTGTAATTATTTCACAGGAGGATGTAAAGAAAAAACAGTTTGGATAAATCCGGTAAATAATAAAAGAAAAAAAAAAAGCTTATATAGTACGGCTTGTTAACCTGAATTACGGTCCCATCTGGCAGAAAGCATGAAACTTAGCATACATGTAGCTTTTATATATGTGCTTCAATGTCGATATGGAAACACGCTGAGAAATGATTCCCCCCCCCTTTTTCCCTCATTTTACCTCCCTCATTTTGTTTTTTTTCATTTTCTACAAAAACGGTAGGACTGATGAGTTTACTTTTCAAGAACCAAATAGCTGTCGATAAATTACCTACAAAACGATACTACATTTTATAGTGCTAAGATTAATATATTTCTATATACAGCCATCAACGTATTATGAAATTTTAAAATCAGGCACACTTTTTTCTTCTTTACTTCATTTATAGGAAAACGACAAGAGTGGTGATAAAATGGACTAAAGAAGTCAACTACCTTATACATTAAGCTAAAAAATGACATTTATTTCATAGTCGTAAAGGCATTACTTCTAGAGTTACAGCTCACCGCGTCTGATTCAAGTACTCTTTTTTTTACCTTTTTAGAATACCATCTTTCTGTTAACTTTGTTTCGCGTAGATTAGATTCAGATTTTCCAATTAGAAATAAAACAGTCCATGTATTAATCCAGGCCACAGTCTATTTACATGTAAAACTAGCTGTCTGCCCGCGGCTACGCTTGTGTTGTGTTTCGACATTTCCGTATTAATTTTTAACTATCCCACTTTTTTCCGTGATTTTAAAGTATCCAACATGTTGACCGAGTATATAAGGTACCACCATGCAAAATTTCATTTCAATCGGTCTAACAGTTTCGGAGATAAGCCCGTAGAATATACTGCGCCGTATGAGTTACTAAAGTTTTTTAACTATCCCACGGGAACATTTTAATTTTCTGGGATTAAAAGCATCTAAGATGTTGACCGGGGATATAAGGTACCACTATACAAAATTTCATTCAAATCGGTCGAATAGTTTCGGAGATTAGCCCGTACAAAGAGAAACAAAAAAAATCTATAAAATCTGTACATAGAAAAAAAATGCTATAAACCTATTCAAGGGGATGTAAGAAGCGATATAGTACATACCCAGATTTTTGAAAAATATTTTTGTTTCTCTGTTTGTCTGTTTGTACGGGCTAATCTCCGAAACTATTCGACCGATTTGAATGAAATTTTGTATAGTGGTACCTTATATCCCGGTCAACATCTTAGATACTTTTAATCCCAGAAAATTAAAAAGTTCCCGTGGGATAGTTAAAAAACTTTAGTAACTCATACGGCGCAGTACATTCTACGGGCTTATCTCCGAAACTGTTAGACCTATTGAAATGAAATTTTGCATGGTGGTACCTTATATACTCGGTCAACATGTTGGATACTTTAAAATCACGGAAAAAAGTGGGATAGTTAAAAATTACTACGGAAATGTCGAAACACAACGCAAGCGTAGCCGCGGGCAGACAGCTAGTTTTACATGTAAATAGACTGTGGCCTGGATTAATACATGGACTGTTTTATTTCTAATTGGAAAATCTGAATCTAATCTACGCGAAACAAAGTTAACAGAAAGATGGTATTCTAAAAAGGTAAAAAAAGAGTACTTGAGTCAGACGCGGTGAGCTGTAACTCTAGAAGTAATGCCTTTACGACTATGAAATAAATGTCATTTTTTAGCTTAATGTATAAGGTAGTTGACTTCTTTAGTCCATTTTATCACCACTCTTGTCGTTTTCCTATAAATGAAGTAAGGAAGAAAAAAGTGTGCCTGTTTTTAAAATTTCATAATACGTTGATGGCTGTATATAGAAATATATTAATCTTAGCACTATAAAATGTAGTATCGTTTTGTAGGTAATTTATCGACGATGATTTGGTCTCTGAAAAGTAAACTCCTCAGACGTACCGTTTTAGTATAAAATTCAAAAACCCAGAATGAGGGAGATAAAAGGGGGGGGAAAGGGGGGAAACAATAATTTATCGAAGTGTTTCCATATCGATATTGAAGCACATATATGACAGCTACATTCATGCCAAGTTTCGTACTTTCTGCCAGATGGGACCGATATCCTTATATTTTTTAGCTAACAAGCCGTACTAATATAAGTAACTAAATTAAAAACAATTTGTTTCGCGTGCCCTACCAAACCATGATGGTCTTTTAGCGGTTTTAGGCCATGTTTTATTTCTTCGGATTTAGGCGACTAATGTCTTTAAGATTAAGTAGATAAATAATGTTTAACGTGTAAAAGTATGTAGGTATATGCAGTGCAGGTATGTATGTGTGAATTATAAAATAGAAAATACATTGGTATGGCTGTATGTAACATGTAATGTAACTATACTATTTTTAATGAGTATGGCATGATATTCGTAACAGCGAGTTTAGCAATAACGTCATTCTTCATATACATTTATTGTTGAGTTTTAATTCCAGATAAAGAATATTGTCTAGGTTTGATGCGGGTGTTCAAAGAATAAGCGACGGATTTTTTATTTTCTTTCTTCTTCTTCTTTTCGAGTCGACAGCAAACTTACTTATAAACGTGTGACTGAAATTTCATAACACCTATAACTTTATGCACAGATTTTTACCTATAGCGCCCTATACCTAAGTAACATAAAATATTAGTAAAAACTGTTATTGCCGTTCCGCGTGTAAGGAAGACTTTTCCTTTCCGACCCAGTAACATCATCATAGGTAGGTAGATGTGTTTAAAACAGCCAAAGAGTTCAGGTCACACTTAGCAGAAAAACTTTCTGGTAGTGAATATCCTTCTGGTAATAATTACCCTTACCCTTGTAGGTTCGGTAACTACGCCGCCGCCGCCGTCGGAGGCGCGGCCCAAGTCAATATATTATGTAGTTATAGCGGCAAAGCTTTTTAGGCGATGTCTCCTTGATTTTTCCCTATCAACGCGCTAGGCCGTGCTCTGAAGCTCCCTTGAGCTTCCTTAAGACGCGTTAGTTGCTTGCGTGCTTATCGTGTGGGTTTCGAGGTTGACCTACCTCACAAACCCTGGTGTCGGAATTATAGAACCGCCTTAAGCTTCCGACTACATCCGTAGATAGTAGCCGGAACCAACGGCTTTACGTGACTTCCGAAGCCCGGAATCATCTTTCTTTTCGGACAATCAGGTGGTTCAGCCTGCAATATCCTAACCAAACTGAGGAAAGTCGCAAAAGTAATATTTGTTCGACGTGTCCCCACCGGGATTCGAACCCAGAACCTAACGTCAGGCGAGCTTTTGACCACATATAATACAGGGAGTAATTTTGTAATGCCACCTGGAGGGCAAGTACTCTTAATACTGTAGATAAAGAAAAAATCTGCTCAAAGGACACGTTCCTTGTTCCTTTAGGGTAGAGCCTTCCGCTATCCCGCAAGTCTGGTGAAGCTTGATACTATGGACGTAGTAATATATGTAGTTACATTGATTGATACGTAAGGGCTATGGTTGCAGTTTCCTTGCGTGATCGAATCAGGAATGATGAGATCTACAGGCGAACCGAAGTCACCGACATAGCCCGAAGAAGTGCTAAAATTGAGGGCTGGGCACATTGCGCGTAACACCGACGGCCGTTGGGGCAGAAAGGTTCTTAAATGGCGGCCGCGCGCCGGAAGACGTAGTGTGGGCAGGCCCCCCACGAGGTGGACCGATGATCTGGTGAGGGTCGCGGTTTGCCGCTGGATGCGGGCAGCGCAGGACCGATCATTGTGGAGATCCTTGGGGGAGGCAGCAGTCCAGCAGTGGACGTCTACAGCCTGAGATGATTGATACATTGAATTTTGTGACACAAGCGGCGGTCAATAAAAACAAATATTTTGAGTTTTTTTTTCGCGCCTAGTATTCATACTAGGAAGTCCTCAAACCGGGCTAATTCTTTTTGAGCTTTTATATTAATTTCAGCTTTAATTTCAGTTTCTTGCACAAATAAAATGTTTCAGGGAAGTTTGTCTGAATGCTGAAAGTAAAATTGCTGCTTTAAAATGAATAAGGAGTATTTTAAGAGAACTAATAAGTTGTAGGTGTTTGAATGTCTTTTACTTACCAAAGTTAAGTTAGAAAATGTATAAAAGCTCCGATAAGGGAAACATCACACTTTGTGGACATTTTCACAGATATTTCAACTTTTTCACTTTATGTAGGTATTTACACTTATTATTACAATTATACACACCGAATAAACTACGTCAAATATTGACAGCCATTAAAACAAATAATATACTAAACAGAAGAAAACTGATACTTTTTGAAAACAAAGACGATCATTTTTCGTCAGTTTGTCCTATAGGAATCCGATTCGAAATTCAAAGTTATTAGAATGTTTTTTTGAAAAACAACCGATTGTTCTTCTTTCAAAACTGTCGGCCTGGCCACTACTGTAGCTTTTGAAACTTTAAAAAAGTTTTTAATTTATAACTGGCCAGTGATTCCGTCGCGTTTCGTTAATGCGTTGTGACGTGTGTAGCGCCGCGAATGAACTGCCGCGCGCCTGCGCCCTCCGACCGCTCCCAAGAGGGGTTCCTCAAGGAAGTTTGAGTTACACTTTCGGGGTCAGACCGCTAAAAAGTTAAACTTATGTTGAACGCGTGCTTACAAATATTTTATAATAGACGAGTTAAAAAAAAATTAAAGAAGTTAAAAAATATTTTATTTTAGACTTATTTGTGGTACCACGACGTACACTTTTGAAAAATATCATAGAGGCAAAAATGGTTAAAAAAACGGTTTATAATAATACTAGCGACCCGCCCCGGCTCCGCACGGGAAAATGGTTATTGTGGGTTATCCTTAAGTATATTATGCATATATTATACATATAAACCTTCCTCTTGAATCACCCTATCTATTAAAAAAAACCGCATCAAAATCCATTGCCTAGTTTAAAAGATTTAAGCATACATAGGGACATAGGGACAAAGCAACTTTACGTCCTTCCTGATCGCTGTTAGACAGGAAAAGTAAACTTTACAAAACTTTTGTCAATCTCTATAATAAAATGTCCTTGCTGTTGACCGGATTTTTACCTTACCTACTCTACCAAATAACTCGAAGCTCGGCGTAAAGATTATGACTAAAAGTTACGTAAAATCTTTCTAATATAATTTATTTTGCAGTTTCGGTGGCATAGTGGCTAATCCTCGACTCTACCATACCCATGAGGTGTGGGTTTGATACCCACGTACTGGTTTTAGTTTTATTTTTTGTAGTATCGTATTTGGCACACGGTCTTGTCTTGGACAAATCAAGACACGACAAGTTTCATGTTATGTTTGCTTACTGTAAGTTATGGGTTGGCTGGAAGAAATCTCTACTCAGTGATAATCTCCCTCTTGTAAACTACAGCGTTTATTCCGTTTTTTATTTTATAATAAAGAATATAATACATTTCATATTTATAAAAGTTGAAAAAGAACAAATTATGCTTGATGTTTTCGTACGAATTCACCAATCCAATTACATAGGTCGTCGTTATAAAAGGCCTCCGGGTCGCTTTCCAGTGTGTCACCGCCCTAAATTAGTTTAATTTGTCCTTTAAATGGTACGCGGGAGAACAGCGCCGATTGTCGCTCCTAGAGGGGTCTGAGCCATTTGTCCCTCTTAAAGTACTTCGTTTTTAGCGCTATCATCATGGCAAACTCTATATTTTACAAGTAAGACTAATTAATTAGGTTGTAAATCGGTTCAATAAAGATAGTAAAGATACGTTGATCTGTTTTACATTAAAAACCTTATTAAAGTCCACTGGGCCTCTCCCTTAGAGTGGAGGGAGGTGTTGTAACAGTCTCTCATATTCTAAAGCTAGATTAATTCCCGGAATATGGCAACACATAATTTTCAAGGAAATCTTATATGTCCAGCCTCGATAGCATTAAGCACTGACAAGATTTTATGTCATATTTAACGTTCCAGTTCTGTGAGATACTCGAGTAGGTAGAATGAACTAGGATGAGATGAGAGTTTTGACACGACAAAACATACGACAACGGCTGTAGTGAACCAGTAAACACACACGGCAATAATCAGGCATTGATTCTTAAACAAGATAAGGGTGTTTTAGTGCAATGACGTAGAAAAACAAAGCCATTATATTTTGATCCCCAATCATTTGAAAGCGCTCATTTTCCCGCCATTGACGTCTAAACAATCAATTAAACGAACACACGCCGAACTTATAACGAAGCCAATAAGGGCGCAGACACATTCGTTAGAGCGACGCGGGAAGCCGCGCGTGTGCCGCCGGCCTTATTTAATGACGTGGAGAATGGAGGTGGGTGGTGATATCTTTTGTTTTTTTGCGATTGTATTAAAATTATCACTGCGGGTCTTTAGACCGATTATGTGAAACCTAATGTCTTTGATTTCACTAACTACCTTTATGACATTTTTTATGTGGAAATAAGGCATTTTCTCATGGTAATAAGTTATCTGTGTCTAATGTCTATTCTCATGATTTAGCTTGTATTTTGTTGGTTTTAATAATTCAGACTATTTGATCGGATAGTGATAATAATTTCTCAGCTGTTCCTATAGTTAATTTTCTAATTGAAAAAATATTTACCTTCTTATAAGTATTAGTTTTTTTTTTACTTTCACCGTGACTATTTTTTTAATTATATAAATATAATTCGAATTTAAAGAAATAAAACAATGTTAAGACCTTTAAATGAACTTTATTTTCGTATAATATGTATTAACCACAACAAATTTATTTATCTTTATTGTATAATTAACTTAATCAAATTTTTACAAAGATATACACTCTTTATTTCTAAATATACAGTAAATTAATAATTTTTACATTTTATTTAAGATTTCTATCTACTCGTAAGTACAATAAATTTCATCGTTTTGGATGCGATCAAATTAAAAATATTTTATAAATATTTCCCTATTAAGTACATCATTTTTAGTCGATCACAACCAAAATTTATTTCACATTTAATTACATAACATTTTTATTTTCTACTAAAATACTGTAAGTACGTAATAACAAAAGAAATATATTTTTTCTTATCATAGTTACATTATATTTTTTCAATTCATAAGGGAAAAATAAGTTTTATTAAAATAAAAATCAACTGTGCACATCTTTTACTGAAATAAAGAAGTGTCAGTTTAAATTAAAGAAAGATTATGAAAAATATATTTACGAAATATGGTGAAAAAATACCAGTAGTGCCTTAAAAAAACATATACATTTTTGACCTAGTAGTAATATTAAAATAAACGACTTTCAAACTACTTTGAAACAAAGAAGGAAAAAATATTATAGTGATATTTTAGACAATTACAGATGTTCCGAAATTTTAAATATTTAAATAAAATACATATTTAATTTAAGTAAAGAAAAAAGCTTTGGAATGATCATAGCCTTAGTCTAATTATATATTTAAAATCTAAATATATAACAGTAATTGCATATGCCAGCAATGCAAATTATATAATTTATATAGATCTAGCAAAACAATCAAGACTTGGATTAAATAATCACCCTGTATTACAGAAATGTACATGCTAAAACAAATGACTACCTGAACCAGAATATCAATACAGACTCAAACCCTTAGTTTCAAAACTAGAACATAGATGGCGCTATTTGAAATTAAAAACTTACGCCGCGTTTATGTTAACATAATATCTAGGTATATAATTACATTGTGATGAATATTGATATGTCTTAAATGGGAATTACTAAAAACAAATAGTGCCATATCGTTACCACTAGATGGCAATTTATCTTAAACTAAGTTGGTGGTTATTTTCTCTACGACCTTATGAATTTTTTTACAAGTTATAGGGAGCTCTATCAATAGGGAACGCCTATCTAATGATAAAGTTTACTACGATGCGATCCTCTAAGCAAACCACTTTCCCGTCGCATGTCATTATAGTTCAAATCGTCCCACCTAGATGGCGCTTATCTAACTATAGCATAGCTGATTCTAATTGAAGGTGACGCTGCTTTATATATAAATTAATTTCCTAGCATGAGACTCTTATGAGAACTAATTATCTCTTTGCATGTGTTTTTTAAATAATATTTCAAAAGGCAGTCGCAGCGAGCCGAGGAGTAAGCGGTGACACTGACAAAAAGACTTAGTCCAAAGCTTGACAACTAGATGGCGTTTACATGAAGATAACGTCGCTTTAGTTCAAAATTCATAACTAGATGGCGCCTATCTAAAAATGACGTTGCTAGTATGCGACCCCCTATGAGAGCTATTGTCTCTTTGAGTGTGTCTTCTGAAGGGGTTCCAGGAAGGTGCGCGGCGAGCCGAGGAGCGCGCTGTGACGGCTGTGGAGCCGCTGGAGGCTGTGGACGCAGCTGATACGGAGCCCTGGTTGGAGTTCGATTGCCGGGGCGGGTCGGGTGATGACTGGAATACAAGTTGTTCATTACTCTTCAACGTTTCTTATTCCCTGGTACCTGTGCAAAATTCTATGGTTTGTTTCATATTAATCCGGACAAAAGTTCATTGACCTCTACGGACTCTCGCGGCGCGGTCTTAAGGTGCATTTTGTTTTAATACGAGCGCAATGACAAACGGTAGGCTATTATAGCCAGAGTCACGTTCGACGCGTTCAATGTAATTTGAACGTTAGTGGCGTGGAATTAAATTCGCACGTTTGCTATCAGAGAGCGCCTTCTGTACCTAGTACTATTATTTATTCTTTGACAGAACCTTCAATGATTGTCTTAATGCCTGACATGAAAGACCGTTTCTTATGTACTTCAGTGAAGAGTGTGGTTACCTTAGCAGTACTTTTGTCCATGGGCGTGGCGAGCCTCATGGTAAGGGTGTCTCCCGCCTGCTGGATCAGCCGGACCACTTCCTCATGAGCGCTCCACTTGACATCTTTGTCGCTGATGCTGATGATGAAGTCACCTTCGCGCATACCGCCGATCTGGTGACGAATTTGAAGGTGATAATCATACTAATTTTTTGAATGCTGTGGATACAAGTATACAATATGTGCGCCTATGATAGGTAGGTATTATAGGTATTTTTGTTTTCTTTTTATGTCTTGTAATATGTGTGCTGTTGGCGTTCCTTAAAGTAAATAAATAAATAAATAATAATCTAATATGATTTTGGCCACTATGATCCCCTTCCTACAGGATTTCGATGAGAAAATATAACCGCAATACTAATTACCATTTAAGAGGACACTATCTGAAACTAAGTAGCATCATGATCTTAATTTTTCGCTTCGATTATAATTTAATAGTATATACTAACAGGCGTCATCTGTTGAAAAATCAAAAAACTATTGATCGAGGAGACATCGTACTTGTGATATTTTCAATGCAATTTGAAAGCACGAGTGTCTATAGTGGTTCGTAGTAACCTGGATAGATGGAGCCGTGTGCACTCTAAGCACGTAGTAAAAAATCGAAGCGTTAAATTATTTCGTTGGGCTTGTACGGAGACTTGGTGGCACAATTGGTAGTGCGCCTGTACGGCCCGGATAGCCCAGGAGGTGCGGGTTCAAGTCCCTGCCCAAGCTCTATGATCTTAATTTTTCGCTTCGATTATAATTTAATTATAAGTAGCATCTTATCCCACAACAATCCCCATAAACACTTTCTTAAGTAGTCAATGAATGCAACAAACTACCTAAGGAAGTTGTCTCAGCACCAAATGTCAACATCTTTAAAAACAGACTTGACAAATACATCGAATTGGGAAAGAGTACATGACCCATGCAAACTGGATACAGGTAGGTATATATCAGTTATTTCAACTGCTTGCCTGAGTTAACAATATAATAATAATAATACTAATAGATGTGATGTAAAGACGACATCATGAAGGTGGCAGGCAGAAATTGGATTAAATCTGCTCAAAACAGAAAGAAGTGGAGGGGGTTGAAGGAGGCCTACTCCAAACTGGTCGAAGAAGGCTTGAGATGATGATGATGATGATGATTCATACTAATATTATAAAGAGGAAAGATTTATATTTTTGTTTGTGTATGTTTGTAATGAATAAACTCAAAAACTACTGCATCGATTTAAAAAAATCTTTCACGATTAGAGAGCTACATTCACTCTGAGTGGCATAGGCTATCTTATACCGCGGGAAAATGCCTCATTCCCACGAGAAAAACTGTTAACGCGAGCGGAGCCGCGGCAGAAAGCTAGTTTGTTATAAAGTGGAGAAATGACGCGACCCCGGCGGCGGTAAGGTGGTGAGTTTCGGTTATTCCCGTTGTCCCCCACGGCGTCGTCCCCCGCGGGGGACGATGGGATTTTTTTTTCCCGTTGTCCCCCGAATTAAAAAAAAAGATGAGAATGGGGGACAGCGGGAACAAAAATTCCCATTGTCCCCCACGGGGGACGACGCCGTGGGGGACAACGGGAATAACCGGTGAGTTTAGTTACTTTATTCTTTGGTGACGGGCAAGAATTTGATGCTAAGGCCCGACAAAAGAATGAAGGAAATTTAAGGAAACCGCACCCTAAGGGTTAAAGAAACCACTTTTATGCAGATACATTAATAAGTGTGAAAGCATGTTTTTATAAAAAATAAGTTAAAGAATCATAAATGCTACCGGTGTAGTTATTTCATTGACAAAAAATATTCATAAATATCCGAATATTCATAAATAGAGTGTAATAAACGTGTAATATTACAGCAAAGGCAAAAATAAAATGTTTGATAACAAAGTTTCTGATATTATTAACCTGTCGGGTCAACATAGTTAAAAATATTTCTTCATGTGTGCTATCTATCTTCAGTATTCTTGAGGAATGCTAATGTCTCGATCGCGCGGGAAATACTGTGCATTTAGTTGTTTAGTACCAAAGGCATTTGAATAAAAATAATCATTAATACAAAAAATTACTCACATCAGCCAAAGAATTAGGTTCAACAGCAGCAATAACAACGGGAGCATCTCCTCTCACGGAAAACCCGAATCCTTCTTCATCTGTCTTCACATTCGCCACGTTATACTCACTGGCAGCCCTCCTCAACGGATCCTTTCTATTCTTCTTACTGTTACCATTACTGTATATCTCATAACCATTCTCCCCTTTTTCAGAACCAATTTTATTTGGATAATAATCTAAAACTTTTGGATGATAATCGTAGTTGTTATTATTGTTGTAACTGTTGATGTAAACTCCGTTTTGTTTCATAACTCTTTGTAGTTTCTTCTTTTCGTTGGTATATTTCTCGTCGTTTCTTATTATTTGGTTGTAGTAAGTGCTGTTGTCTTCTGAACGGTCTCTCTTTTCGCTTCTCTTTCCGTTTAATTCTGTGTATTCTTCTATTCTGCCGTTCCGTTGTCTTCTCACACTTTCTCTGCTGTCTCTGTAATATTGAGAGAGAGAGATAAATGAATGTTACAATGCGCGCAACCAAAGATGAGACTTGACGGATCACGTGGTTGATCACGTGACGGACCACGGTTATATCTGCGCAGTAGATACAGCGATAAAAGCGATTTTGAAATTCAATAAATATCTTATTAATCCGATCTCATATTTTAGTTTAACTATTTTGAGCACGCGCGACTGTATCTACCAGCGCAAAGTCCCCTCTTTAGCATCTGACAGGTCTCATCTTTAGCTGCGCGCATTATACTTGTTTTGATTTTAACATTTAATTGTACTCTACGACTAGTTTGAAGAAGGTATTTGTTTTATCTTAGTAATTTTTACTTATTATATTTTCTTTTTGTTTGATTAGTGCCATAGTTTGATGAAGAGGATTACCTAATAATTATTGTGTAGAGTTCATTATTTATCTTTTTACTAAAAAAAATGCCGGAGACCGGGAAAAGTAGGACCCTGGGACTAGGCCAGGAAAACGCTAGGCCAAAGAAGAAGAAGATTCAAGTATTCAACTACTGATGTGGTAGCAGATCTACTATATCGTATACTTTTAAGGATCTAATGAGGTGAGTTCTTTATCCAGAAGTATATAGGCTGATATGATACTGATCATCTACAGTTATCTCATACTATAATTATAGGCTGGTATGCTACTATGGTGTATAGTTACCTCCTATTATCACTATGTCTCTGCAACTGCACCAGCCTCGGCGCGGTCCAGTGCCTCTTGGCGGAGAACACGGCGATGGGGCCCAGCGACCTGAACAGATCCTCCACTAGATGCTGCGCGAAGTCCGGAGGGGTCAGCGCCAGCTGGAACTTGGACGACGCTGCGGACGATACCAGCAAATAAGAAAACTTCGATAGATAGGAAGAAGAAGTAAGAACACTTTTTTGTTCACAAAAATAAAATACTAAAAACTACACTGGAGGACTAGCCTAGTTGGTAGTACGCCTGCCTACGAAGCACTGGGTTGCGGTTTCGAATCCCGCCCAGGGCAAACATTCGTGTGATGAGCACTTGTGTTTGCCTTTTGTCTGGATGTTGTATATCAGCTGTCTGACACCCATATTACAGACTCTGCCTAGTTTGGGGTTAGGTGGCCGTGTGTGAGATGTCTCCACATATCTCCACATATATCTTCCCTTTGCCTCCAAAATATGCTAACACTCACGCTGTATAGAAGGTGCGTCAATAACATCAGCGAAGTCAGGCTCGTCCCGCAGCCCGGCGCGCTCCCTGTTCGCTCGCTCCAAGTGTGACCGCACCACGAGGGATAGGGCTTCCTTGTCGCGCAACTCTCTGGAAGACAAAATTGGTTTAGCGCCATCTGTTGTATTGGACAGAAACCAGGTCCGGCGCACTCCGCGCCGCGCCAGAGCTTCAGAATATACCTACGTACGTACGCCGCGCCGGGAAGCTAGTTAGTAGGAAACACGCGTGCGCGAGTGACGACGCTATTATTTAGTCTGTGGTTATACGGACTCTCGCAGCGCGGTCTTAAGGTGCATTTTATTTTAATACAAGCGCAGCGACAAACTGTAGGCTATTATAGCGAAGGTCACGTTCGACGCGTTCAATGTAATTTGAACGTTAATGGCGTGGTAGCTAGAATTAAATTCGCACTTTTGCTATCAGAGAGTGCGCCTTCTGTACCTAGTACTATTATTCTGTGCAAACTTAATTTGATTATTAAACAATTTCAATCATTCATTGTTTCTGCTACCACAGTTACTGATTTCTGATCTTATTAAACTTCTTAATTTTCTGTCATATCATATAGTTAAGAGCCAAGTTGCGTTTCTCTGTTTATACCTAATAGACTTTTTTTTTACTGACTGAATACGTGGCAAATAAATGATTTCTTTCTTTTTTTCTTTCCTTCCAACCACTCGTTTCCTTACCGGCACATCCTTTGTAGCCTGAGAGCTTCTTCATACAACGCGAGCGCTTCTATCAGATGAGCTCTGCCCAGCGCTGGGATATCTATGTCCTGCTCCCACTTCAATGTAGTTGGTAACGCTGAACCTGAAATGGAAAGAGATGGAGCATTTAAATATGTGTGTGAAGTAAGCTTGAGAACCTTGACTGAATTACTTACGATATAATTTCAACATAGGTTTCTTGGGGGATAATTAATTACTATAATTTTAGGGTGAATCAGTAAAAATTACAGACAGACCACGAATTTTTTAATAGTACAACAGACTCCTCAACGTATACTTCTTCGCTTTGCTAGCAAACTGAAACCTTCAGATCTTAAGACTACCATGACATCCTTAGTTTAGTTTAGTTTACCACTACTATATTAACCCATCATTTTACCTCATCCACTGCCTCATAAGCTTGGTAATTTTAGCAGTATGGCAGTATTATCTCTTTCATATTTAGAGGGCATGCTTATTGCCCAGTGCCCAGTTAGAAAACTGATTAAAAAGAAAAGAGGAAACAGACGATGCGATCCTATGGTGTTTCTTCAGCGGGTTGTTCTCCACAGCAGTGCACACATTGCGCGAACCTGCCAGTTCTGTTCAAACTTACATCGCATCGCCTCTTTTAGATTGTTTAATCTCTTTTTGTAGCTTAGACTTGTACATTCGTTTGAGACGAGAGCCGGTCTTGGGCAGAGCAAAGATTTTTAGCTTCTTATATGACGTCATTAATGGCCTGGGCTCCCTTCGCAGCAATCCTTACCTCATAAGATTCACTTCTAGACGCACAATGTAGTGAAAGATAACGTTGTCAGGTAGGGGTATTTATATTGTTTTCTTCCCTACACCTGGCAGGACATTGTTTATTTTTCAGTTAAAAATCCAAAATTTTGCTCAAATTAACATAATAAGATTTCAATTCAAAATGATAATGCTGTGAAAGATATTCCTTCCTAGATGGGGTATTTCGTAAGATGGTTCCCCTCACCCTGGCAGGGACCGCAGTCTGCCGCCTTAAAGTAGGCCTTAAAATGTCTTACCTCATCCGTGTTCTTTAAGAAACCTATGATGATCAACATTTTTGAATTTGGAATTTAAGCTCACCGTTATCGACGCTGCGATCCCCCGAAGGCCCATAGATCCCCGCCAGCCGGTCCCTCGCTCTCGACGCAGATGGCGCGTTCAGAAGGCCCGTCGCGCAGTATTCGTGGGCGAGGGCTAGAAACAGAAGGCATATATAGCGCGGGTTGCGCAGTTTCTTCTAAATCACAACACGTTTATTGGTTCGTGTCGTGACCAAACACAGGACTCCCGGAAGACCAGCGCCGTGGCCTGCCCGGGCTGCGGCTTTCGCTGAGGGAGCCCTTTTTGTTTGGATGTCGCAACGCAGGGAGATGTCAATGCGTAGGTATCTTTTTGTTGTTTTTTTATGTCTGTATTGTTGTTTGTAATTTTTATGTTGTGATGTCTAAAACAAATTAAAAAATTCTGATTTCTGATTTTTATGCGCTTTATTAACTAACTCAGAACACATTTAAATAAACTTATCATAAATTACTAGTTTCCAATTGCCTTATATCACAAGCTATCTCATCCAGGTATAATCTGGGTGCAGGAAGACATCAAAATCCCATTGATTTAAAACATGAAAATAAATGTCTAGAAATAGATTCAAATTTAGAATGTAGAGGCCAGACCGACAAGCAAATTAGTAACCGATGCCACTGCGTCGGAAATCTATACTAAAACAAACGCATTACCAAATACACATTACCGAAGTATGGTAGTTATCCAGTCTAAATTAGGTCCTAATAAACTTTAATCTGCTTTAAAATAATTTATATTCTCAACCACACATCTGTTAAGAACTATCATCTTATGATGTCCATTTTTTAAATTGGTTTATGCTTGTGACGAAAAAGCACGACGAATCAAACTTCACCGGACTTCCGGGGGAGCGGAGGGCTTTGCCCTAGAGTAGTCATGTACCAACGCGTCTAGGGGCGGCTCGAGAGAGCCTTGGACCACGGCCTAGCGCGTTGATACTGAAAAACATCGTGAAGGAGACGACGCCTGAGGGTCTCCGTCTCTAATTATTGGCCCCCGCCGGCGGGTACGGGCATTGTTACCTGAAGATTATGAGGTCTAATATTGTAAGAGCATACCTTTGTAGAATTCTGTCTTGACGTGGACCAGCGAGACCCACGAATATGGCACGTAATTGAAGACTCCCTCAGATTGCATCTGGAAATATGAAATAATAAGTATATTAGTATCCATTAGAACTTACTGCTATATAAAGTTAATATAAAATTTAGGGTACACGGAGAGACAATAAATAATGTGACGTCACAAATGAGACTGTAAAATGAAGTGATGCCATTTATTATCTTTTTCATTATTATTTTTTTTTTTGGTGGTCTGGCGTATTCCTTATGGAATACAGTTAAATAGAGGGAAACAAAATAGAACAATATCAACTAAAAGGAACATGATGGAATAGAGAATGTAGTTCTCTACTGAATTATTAATAGTGATGAAAACTGTACACTTCCTAATGTACTCGTAGGTAAACTTAGCTAGTAATCACGGATTAAGTTAAGTTTACAGTGAGTGCTGATTGCAAAATTATCACTGTCTGATGTTAAACCATTTTCTACATTTAAAATTGTGTTACTGTTTGTTAACCTTAAGGGGCCTACAGGTGCTAAGTCGCGCCGCCACCCTTTAAAATATAATAACTCGAAAAATAATCAATATTTAAAAAATCTAAAACTAGACGGTGTTCTATAAAAGGGTGGCGGGGCCACTTAGCTCCTGTAGGCCCCTTAATAAACTAAAAAAAAAGTGGATTAGAACAGTTTGGCATAGACTAAAACAGAGTGGTACAAGATGGAATTGTAGCGGCGCGCCTGACTCAGCGAATACCGCGCGCGCTACAATAAGCTGACACTGCATAGAGCATCCGATTGCAGCCACATGTTGTAAACAATGCCTACGTCACATACGTCATTAGAAGCGCAACCAATCAGAAGCCGTAGCCTGAAACGCGCTATCGAAGTTTTCGCAAGACATTGAATAAATACAAGTTCCAACGAAGTACAGTTGGACCGCGGGTCCCCGGGCTCACCACCATGCCCGGCGGAAGATCTTCCCTTTTCCTCCAACATCAAGTAGGACATTAATATCCCCTACATTGGTGACCACCGACATCAGAACGCGAAAATAACCTTCTGAACACATATGGCTCTCGCCAGACGACTACCAAGCATCAAATGGATTCATAGACAGCGACAAAAGCAACTACGTATCCTACGGCTTGAAGAAACTGCAAAAACTCTCAGCACGGGCATTTGCGACTCAAGGCAACATATACTTGGTCCACACCGGAGCTGATCCGAGGCTGCACTGAGGTTCCGGCATCACCATGCCGTCGAACGTATCCTGGCACGAGAAAATGACTGGAGTCATTTCCTGTTGGAGGGGGAGTAATGTAGCGGCGCGCCTGACTCAGCGAATACCGCGCGCGCTACAATAAGCTGACACTGCATAGAGCATCCGATTGCAGCCACATGTTGTAAACAATGCCTACGTCACATACGTCATTAGAAGCGCAACCAATCAGAAGCCGTAGCCTGAAACGCGCTATCGAAGTTTTCGCAAGACATTGAATAAATACAAGTTCCAACGAAGTACAGTTGGACCGCGGGTCCCCGGGCTCACCACCATGCCCGGTGGAAGATCTTCCCTTTTCCTCCAACATCAAGTAGGACATTAATATCCCCTACAGAATGATCGTGTTACCTTGTCATACAGCTGTTGGTAGACATAGCACTGCACGTTATGGGAGCAGGATGGAATGATCGTGTTACCTTGTCATACAGCTGTTGGTAGACATAGCACTGCATGTTACGGGAGCAGGATGGAATGATCGTGTTACCTTGTCATACAGCTGTTGGTAGACATAGCACTGCATGTTACGGGAGCAGGATGGAATGATCGTGTTACCTTGTCATACAGCTGTTGGTAGACATAGCACTGCATGTTACGGGAGCAGGATGGAAGATCGTGTTACCTTGTCATACAGCTGCTGGTACACATGCGCGAGTTGCGCGCTCTCCTGCGCCAGGTCGAGGCACATGTCTAGGTCATCGCGCAGCTCCCGCTCGCCGCCCCCGCACCCCGCGCCGCACGCCTCCCGCGCCTGCAGTTGCAGCTTCTCGAACAAACATTCGCGCGCTTGGGCCTGGAACATATTAGGTACGCAATTTTAGTAAGGCCGCAGAATAGATAATAGTACTAGGTACAGAAGGCGCACTCTCTGATAGCAAACGTGCGAATTTAATTCTAGCTACCACGCCACTAAAGTTCAAATTACTTTGAACGCGTCGAACGTGATCCTGGCCGTTTGTCACTGCGCTCGTATTAAAACAAAATGCACCATAAATACATTTCACAATCGCGTATTCGCGTTCTATTAGGACAACGCCTTAGACTGCGCCGCGAGAGTCCGTATTACCCTTAGAGCAACGCGTCCGGCGTTGCTCTAAGGTATTACCACAGTATAAATAATAGCGTCGCGTAGCGATTTCCTACTGGAAGCGTTGATTTTAAGAGCGCTATCTGTCTTTATCGCTCAGTAGTATAACAAACTTAATTTCAACAGCGCCATCTATCCTTTTTGCCCAGTACTATCTGCACACTTACCGTCATAAGAGCTCCGAGCACCAGCAGAGTATCGGCCGCCAAGTCGACAGAGGGCGCGTTGGTGAAGTTCTCGTGGATGTAGCGCAGCGTGCCGGCCGCGCGCAGCAATGCGTCCACTGCGCCGTCTAGGCCGGCGCACGAGTTACGCTCCTGGTTAAAGACGGCAATGGATTGTAAGTAAATAGAACGGTGCCCCCATTTCACATGAAGCTACAGAAATATAACTGCCCATGGTCTGAAAAAACAAGGTCTAACATCCATAAGGTGTTCATCCTTGTCGAATAAGATGACATAGGCTTGTGTCAAGTCACGAGGTCGGAGTGTTAGACCTTGTTTTTTCAGACCATGGAACTGCCTCAGTATAGTATGAAGCACAAAATTGGCGGGAGTCCTTGGTGACAAGAAAATCTCGCACATTCAACAGACTGTGGCGTCACAGTCTCCAAAATAATCATATTCCACCGTGATATTGTTATAGAAGGACTTTCCCAAAATTAATAATAGTTTTTAATACATATCGTTATATACTTTTGTGTACCTGTTTCGCACCAATCTGCGTGTAAATGCCAGCCATGTTGAACAGGACGCAAGCTTTCTCGAAAGCCACCGTTCGCTGGCACGACGGGACTCCTGGAACACAGACACCGATTCATTATTATTATTATATTCATAACTCGGACAAGCAGTTAAAACAACAAATTTTAGAATTATCACCCCAGTCTTCCTAGACGTTATTAAAATTATTTTAATTTACCTATATATGAGGATCAATGGTGTTCAAAGAATCATAATATTCTTCAGAGTCAACTGGAAAAAGCCTTAACTGCCGTGTTTTAATTCCCCCTCTAACATGCCCGGTCCACGCGTGACAGACATAATTTTGTCGTGCGTACTGCGTATTCTCTTATCCTGTTGGAGGATATTTCAATATGGCGGGTTTTTTGACAGTTAAATAGTTAAATGTGCGACAAATTTTTGTCATAGCACTGCATGTTACGGGGGCTGGTTTGGAAATGGGCAAACTCGACTCTTCCTGTAAGTCTCATAAGGAGGCAACTAAATTAATGCCATACTCTCAAATCATAGATACTAGAGCAGCGCAGGATCGGTCGTTGTGAAATTGTTTTGGAAAGACTTAACCCAGCAGCGAACTTCTTTCGACTGAAATGATGCTTACTTGCTTATCGTGTAGGTTACAAGGTTAACTTACCTCACTAACCCCGGTGCCAGAATTATTTGAGCCATCTATCGCTTTACTGACTGGACTGATGATGATGAAGACTTATTTATTACAAGATATCCGATTATTTAGAAGACAGATGTCCATGGGAACAAGGTTGCTTGAGTTAGCTATTAATTTAATTTAATTGTTTATTAAAATAATGTACTTGTACCTATTTAAAGATGCGACGCTTGTGGAGTTTCTTTGACGAGCTCTTCTCCACAAAAGACCGTACATTTTGCTTTGCTGAACTCGCCACTAAATGTAACTTTATCTGACTTATATACGTGATGTACAAAGTCCAGCAGTGGACGTCTTTCGGCTGAAATGATGATGATGTACAATGTCCAAAAGTCACTAAAATCATCATCATCATTTCAGCCAGTAGACGTCCACTGCTGGACAAAGGCCTCCCCCAAAGAAAATCTGATGCCTTGGTGCCTTGCCTTGGTGTCTTGTAAATGATTTGAAATTTGAAATTTGCCGGTACCAGTTTTTTTTTAATTTACTAAAACTAAATTGCAAATTCCAAACCTACCCTAACTTAGACTAAATCTTAAAAATCTAGATATACTTACCTTATATGTATGTTTAGACTAAGGAGAGCGGTGCCTCCCAACACAGGTGCTAAGCCTAAAGGGAGACACCAGCAACACGGTGTAAACATTTACTGAAATAAACATATTTATTATTATTATTATTACCTGTGAGCGAGTCAAACCACTCGAAGTAGACGCCCAGCGAGCGGTCGGGCGGGAAGAAGCGGCGCTCGATGAAGTAAAGCTGGTTGTAATACTTGAACAGTAGCGCCACTCCGGCGGCTGAGCGAACTGGGGTGCGCATTGCCTGCACAACAAGAAAAACAGATTCAGTATACAAGTTGAAGTAAATTAAAGCGTTGCTGACCAAGGGGCCATTTGACTTCCATCCTAAAGTTTGGGTTCAAGCCACGGCCAAACATGCATCCTTTTTGAACCTAACGATGAAAACACTGATGCAGTTAAAGCAGCCAAAGAATTTAGATTACACCTAACAGAATGCCCTTCTGGTAGCGAATACCCTTCAGGTTACAATCACCCTTCAGGTAACAACGCCCGTACCCGCCGGTGGGGGCGCGGCCAAAATCAAAATCAAAACTAATAATCAGAGACGGAGCCCCTCAGGCGTCGTCTCCTTCACGATGTTTTTCCGTATCAACGCGCTAGGCGTAGGTCTGAGGCTCCCTAGAGCCGCCCCTAGACGCGTTGGTACATGAGTACTTTGAAGCTTGATTCGTCGTACTTTGCGACACAAGCATAGGTCAATTCAAAAAACAAAATAAAAAATAGATTCAGTACATAAGTTGGAGCAAATTAAAGCGTTGGTGACCAAGGTGCTATTTGACTTCCATCTAGAAGTTTTTGGGTTCACGGCCAAAAGTGTTTAGGTGGGGACTCTAGGGTATTAAACTTGGATTGTATGTGCGGAGCAGTTAAAAACAATATCCCTTGTTAAAACAAATGCTGTGCCGTTTCTCCCAACTCCAGGACATCGCTACAGCAACTTGAAGCAACCCACGGGGCCATACCAAGTTTTCATAACTGTTATCAGCTCTTATTTTGTCCCCACCGAGGGTCCCAGCCTATCCTGAAATCAGGGTAAATAGGCATTAGTCCATCACGCTGCTGGCCCAGTTCGGGTTGGTCCATAGCCCGCTTGGTGTCTTGTTTCGCCTGCCCTGTCACCTGTTCCCTGGTATGGGTTGCCTGGTAGAAATTTCTACTTTAGCAATAAAGCAGCCTATTTACACGTGTATTGTTGTAACTGTATTGTTTGTAATTTATTATTGGTGTGCAATAAAGTATATCTATTCTATTCTGTTTTCAGCAGGACCTGAAGGACGCTAAGGACGGTGCAGTAGAGATCTCCACAGGAAGTCTAACTCCTTGCTCTCGCATCTCATGCTACGGTGACTGGGTTGACAAACCTGTCTCATGTCCATGAAGTCGGAGATGGCGTCTTCGTACTGCGCCGCGTCCTCGCTGTAGTGCTCCAGGATGAAGTCCTTGAATGGCTCCCGAAAGTCCACCTCTTTGGTCTCCTTTAACCCGAGCGGGATCATTGGCATCACGCAGTCTTTGCTGGAATACAAATAAGAGCTTTTTTTGTTAGTTCCCGTTGTCCACATTGTCGTGTCCCCATGATGGGGACAACGGCATGAGATTAAATTATCTTCCCGTTGTCCCCATTGCATTATTTTGTCATGGGGACAGCGGGAATTGAACATTTATGATGTCCCATTGTCCCCAGTCATGTGTACATTTTGAACGTTAGTTATTAGCTTGAGAGGAAAAATATAGTTATTTCTTTTTCATCATATAAACCCAGCTCCATTAACCACTATCCCGTGCGGAGCCGGGGCGGGTCGCTAGTAAGAATATAAATTCTAGTAATTCTCTCAAAGCTGTGTCATTATAGCATTACAGTGGAAGATGCTACCAACGTTTCTTTAAATTAATTAAAATTAGTCTCAGCTTTCTTCATTATCATTGTCATGTTTTAATTCTAAAAACAGAGCGACAACTATTTCGCGACAGGGACGCATCTAGGGTGTATCTTAATAACTCAGACCTGACCTGACTATTTTATTTATATACAGATTATTTGGAAATTTATGTTTATCGTTAAAGAATATTTATTAAGGTTAGAACGGCTGGAACTACTTTGTATTATAAGTGCTTTTTTCAATAAAAAAATATTTAGCCTTCTGGAAGATATTTTTCCGGAAATAAGCAGGCCTGTTGTGTCGCTCTTCTTTTTATATTGTTCAATAAAATGACTAAATAAAATAAGTTTAAAAACTGCTTAAACTTATGTAGTGAACGAACCCTCTGTATTCTAGCGTAGACATCTTCAAATGCATTGAGAGCTTCGTAACTAGGTACAAACTTAGGGTCCTCGTCAAGGTCAAGTATTTTGTGTCAAGGTCCTTGACCATGATCATCTAATCTTATCGCCCTAAGTCCGTCCCCAACCCAATTATAATTAAAGCTAATCCGCTCTCGTGGTAATCGCTCTTTGCTACAAAAAGCGCGTTTCCGCCATTGTGGCAGTTTCCCGCGCGCCGCCATATTGCTTTAGCGGAGGTATGCGCCCGAGCATGAATGTGTACGATGAATGAGAGTGGTTAGGGTTTATTTAGTTAAGACAACTAATAACACTAAATTAAAAAATAAATAACCCCCGACACAAAACTGTTACTTGATCCTTTCAACAACTAGAAAAGAGCTGGGTCTCTCTCAAAAAAGTGGCACCGCTTCAAAAAATTTTCACATTTTCAAAAAAGTTTGAGAGTTGCTCTTTTTTTTATAAAAATAAATTGAATTCCTCCATCTAAAAACAATTATGTAAGAGGGAACGCAATATTTAAATGATTCTGCCTATGAGAGCTTGCAGAAAAAAGAAGTCCACAGGTGAAAGATATTTAGGACAGGTTAGCGGAGAACGAGCACAGGTTAGTGAGATTTTGCATATATATTGATTAATAAAGTAGGTAAATATTAAAAAATATATAATAAGGTATAACAAGGGATGATAAATGTATGTTTTTATCGACCTATATCAAGTCAAAAAGCTTAAAGGGTTGAGATATTTATGAAACAGCATTGAAATATCAAATATCGAACATTTCTTTAAGGAAATGAATAGATTACTGATTCTACGATCAGGCTTATGGAAGAAAGACGGAGAATGGTCCTGGAATTCGTAAATTATGCTTCCTGCAGATCTCAAAGGCTCTGCCTCGCAATCTTCACCTATTTATTACGGATTAAAGGACCTTTGACGAAACAAGGCTTCAAAGTGTTCGCAAGAGATTTTTCTATTAGGCAGAGCCAATTGATGAAGCTGAAGACTGCGGCCGGTAGAACTGTGACATTTAAGCCTGAGCTACTGCAAGAAATTGAGGAACTCTATGGACAACTGTACACAATGAAAAGGATACCTGTCAGCCAAGCTGCAAACTGAAGCTAGGCTAATCCGGCACTGTACAGAAGACATCCCGGAAGTCAGTCTGTATGAGATTAGGATGGTTCTCAAACAGTTAAAAAACTACAAGGCGCCGGGTGACAACGGATTAGGTGCTGGAACTTATGAAGGCTAATGGTACACCGGTCCTAAAAGCCCTTCAGAAACCATTTAATTTCGTCATCCTCGAAGGAACAACGCCGCAAGCTCAGTCAGTCCAGGACCAGAACTCCAGACCAATCCAGCTGCAGCGGAGTGTGAGACAAGGAGACGTAGTTTCTTCGAAACGAAACGTTGACCACTACATTGGAGGATGTCTTTAAGCTATTGGACTAGGAAGGACACCACGATATCAAAGTCATGTCTAAGACCTTCGAGGACCACGGCACAATGCTTCACGACCTTAACCAGTGAGTCAGGAGATGTACATGAAGAAGCGATGTCGAATGCCAATGTAGTACCCACTCCAATAACAGTTGTCTCTCGAAGTTGTAGACCATTACGTCTACCTAGAGAAAACATTTCAGGTAGTAGATTCAACTTCGAGAAGGAGGTCAATCGTCGACCCCAACTAGGTTAGGCAGCATTCGAAAACTTGCGCAATATCTTTTTTTCCCAAATACCTCAGTGTCTCAAGTCAAAATTCTTAGACCAATGTGTGTTGACAGTGATGATCTACGACGGACCCGAGTCGTGGTCGCACGATAGGCCTCATAAAGAGGCTTTTGAGGCACTTAGAGAGCAATAGAGATGGTTATGCTTAAAGTTTCCCTGCGTGATCGTATCAGGAATGATAAGACCCGCAGACAAACCAAAGTCCTCAATATATCCCGAAGAATCGCGAAACCTAAATGCTGAGGGCCGTTGAGGAAAAACGCCGTGGGCAGGCAGGCTCCCCACAAGGTGGACGGACGATCTATTGAGGGTCGCGGGAAGCCGCTGGATGCGGGCAGCGCTGGACCAATCGTCGTGGAGATCTTTGGGGGAGGCCTTTGTCCAGCAGTGGACGTCTTTTGATAATAAAGAATGAAACGCACGTTCTAAAAAACCCTACTATTTATAAGAAACTTCATTAACCTGTATATTTCCTCTTTCACCTGGCAAAATCTGGCAGGTTAAATAGGCACTGGTTAGTGAGAATATGACGAAAAAAAATTAATATAAATTAACCCTTTGCTGCACGGAGCAATGAATTACACATATTACAATAGATTACTTAACCAATAATTTAATACCAATTTCATACTTAAATATTAAAAGGAACAAGAAAAATATTCACAGGAAAAAGAGGACATACCTGTTACAAAACCCAGATTTGAGTGAATCGTCGTAGATTTCTCAAATTCTTGGCAACACAGAACGCAGGTGTCTTCTTAGACGTTTAGCCAGTGAACGACTGGTTAAGGTAAGGTAAGAAGGAGGGGTGTCGGCTTGATAGTGTTGGTGCTACGAGTGCGAATGTAAGTAAGCAGGTTGGTGAGAAAAAAACGCCGGACAAAGTTTAATCATTCATAACTTTTCAAAAAGAAGATTATTTAAGATAAATATCACTGTACATCGGTGTTCATTTCACTATAATGCCATAAATAACTAAAATTGTCCAGAAACGTTCAAGTTTATCGACATAATTATGCTCAAAACTAACTGTTATGGCGTTTGGACACGACAGGTTAAAGTGAAACAGATGTTACAAACTTTCGTCACACAAGATCTGTAAATTTATTTTACATGAGAATAGCTGGCCTTCACGCAATATGTCTCTTTACGTAATATATGTTTAACATTACGGGTAAAAAGCCAAAAACAAATAAAAAATCTAACAAAAACCGTGCGGCAGGTTGCGGTGCCACTTTTTTGAGAGAGACCCAGCTGATAACCTTCAAATGGCTGAAGATATTTTCTTGGATCATAGCTAAGAACACTCTCGATTGTGACACCTTGCAAACAAAAAAAAACTAGATCAAAATCGGCGCATCCGTTTAGGAACTACGATGCCACATACAGACAGACAGACAGACAGACAGACACACACGTCAAACTTATAACACCCCTCTTTTTTTCGGGGGTTAATAAATAAACAAAAATTATATATGTAGGTATATTAAAATAAATACCTACACGTAAGTAGTTGTACCAGGGATTATGAAAGTATAAAGAGTAAGTCCATAGCAAGGGCCACGTCATCTCTTAACTCGCTAGGCTGCAATCTCAGAGCTTTACTGGAATGACAGTACAATGCACGCTGCTTGGTGCGCGCTTCTTTGGCGCATGCCTATGTAAGCCGGGAAAGAGCTGTCTGCGAATTGATCTATGGCATAGATTCTATGCTCTGTCTCTGTCTGCCATTCCGCATGAATGGAATAAGGCTGTGAGCTGATATAATGGTACGCTATCTATTACTACTTACTTCTTCTTCTTATCGTGTCGATGACAAATTCCTTAGATAATTTTGGCCCAGAACTTAGCCACTTCAACTGCATTATCTGTGGCATCCATCTGCTTACTGATAGTTAAATGAAAAGTTTATAATCTGAGATTTAGGTGTACTGACGGCCGGGGACGTTTGACGGCCCCGTAGCCTAGTTGGTAGTTCGTCTTCCTACTGAGCACAGGGTCGCGGGTTCGAATCCCGCCCAGGGCTAACATTCGTGTGCTGAGCACTTGTGTTTGCCCTGTGTCTAGATGTTGTATATTTATATATGTACTTATGTATATCAGTTGTCTGGCACCCATAGTACAGGCTCTGCCTAGTTTGGGGTCAGATGGCCGTGTGTGAGATGTCCCACATATTATTATTATTATATTATTATTATTATTATTATAAGAGGCGCGCTCTTGTCGGTCGGTAGAGTATACGCCGTTTTGTTTTTTTTTACCCCCGAAACCCTCTTTAACGAGGTTTTTTTAGGTGTCACAATCGAGAGTGTTCTTAGCTATGCTATGATCCAATAAAATATCTTCAGCCATTTGAAGATTATCAGCTCTTTTCTAGTTGTTGAAAGGATCAAGTAAAGGTTTGTGGCGGTTTTTTTTTAAATTTAATGTTATTTATAATTAAAGAACCAAAAACCTCAGTGTTCAGCTTAGCGTGCACTTGACTGTACCTTAATTTAAGATCTTACTACCTATATGGCTAACTAAATACATATATTTCTTTCTAAGTGTACCTGTCAAGTAAAAGTTGTCTCATGTCAAGTTACCAAAAATGGCTTAGCGACACTACAGCAAGCAAGATTAGCATAAATTAAAATAAATTATGTCACTCAACAAATGTGGAACGAATTACAGCATGCCATAAAAAACAACCTGATTTATTACTTTTTATATCCTACTATAATACGAGGCGAAAATGTTACCTTTAATTATTTGTTACGTTTATCAAATATATATATTGAGTTTAGAAATCAGAAACAATTTATTTGTGGGAGATCACAAATCAACATAAAAATTATACATAAATAAATGCAAATAAATATTTCTATTTCTATTTTCTATTTATAAAATTAATAATATAACTAATGGTTCAAAGGAAAGGCTTTTGTTATGAATTAAAATTGCTAAAAAACAGTAAATACTTAAAATATTTATTACACCTGTATCTTTAGTATTTAATATGACATTCGATGCAAATGAATATAAAAGATTAAAATGAATAGGACTAGAAGATTTTTTTTTATTATGAAAACCGCTTAGGTCGATATACACGGATAACTTACAATATCCCCGTGTGAGCTCAAAACTTAACGCGCAAGAAACTCTAGAACATGACTAACGCGACATATGACAGAACTACTATGACGCTTATGTCACTATGTCGCGTTTGACATCTTCACGAGCTTTATATCGGGGTTTACAAAAAGAAGAGATCGGAGCAATTTTTCTTGCAACACCGCGTAGATGCGCCATTGTAAAGATCATTAACAATTAATGTATACCTGATGGGTTTTAAATTGGCGCGATCAATCTCCTTAAGCGCATTCTAAGCGGTGCGTAAGCGCATGCGAAAATGCAAAGGACGCATGTGAAATGTCAATTCTGTACGTTACCCTTTGACTCATTAACAGCTCATACATGTCCCCACAGAGGGGCTCGAGCCTACCCTGAAATCAGGGTGAATAGGCCTTAGTCGACCACGCTGGCCCAGTGCGGGCTGGTCAACTTCACACACAACCCTTGAATTACTTCGCAAGGGTGTGCAGGTTTAGTTACGATGTTTTCCTTCACCGTAAGAGCGTCGAATAAACGTACATATGAATTCGAAAATCGAAAACACATTGGTACGTGCCGAGGTTCGAACCTGCGGCCACTTGGCTACCGACGCTCTTTGACTAGGTACGTATAAAGATAAATAAATAAATCAATAATTACCTACAATTTAGACAACATAAAAAACACTATGATGTGTATTTTTTTTATTTATCAAAAACTACTCAATAGATTTAAATAAAACACTGTAATTATATAGATTACTAGATGTTTGCCGACTATTCCGTAGTAATTTTTAACTATCCCACGGGAACTCTTTAATTTTCCGAGATTAAAAATATCCAAGATATTGACCAGGGATATAAGGTACTCCACCATGCAAAATTACATATAAATCGGTTCAACAGTTTCGGAGATTAGCCCGTACGAAACGAGAAACAAAAAAAGCGGCCAAGTGCGAGTCGGACTCGCTCATGAAGGGTTCCGTAACAGCAAGTAACATAATATAAAAGTTTTTGTAGTTCATTGTGACTTTGATCGATGTTTTAATAATAGTGAAAGGTAAATTGCGGTTTACGATTTATGACGTATTAAAAAAAAACTACTTACTAGATCTCGTTCAAACCAATTTTCGTTGGAAGTTTTCATGGTAATGCACATCATATATTTTTTTTAGTTTTATCATTCTCTTATTTTAGAAGTTAGAGGGGGGGGGACACACATTTTTCCACTTTGGAAGCGTCTCTCGCGCAAACTATTCAGTTTAGAAAAAAATGATATTAGAAACCTCAATATCATTTTTGAAGACCTATCCATAGATACCCCACACGTATGGGTTTGATGAAATTTTTTTTTTTGAGTTTCAGTTCTATGTATGGGGACCCCCTTAATTTATTGTTTTTTTTTCTATTTTTGTAAGAAAATCTTAATGCGGTTCACAGAATACATCTATTTACAAAGTTTCAACAGTATAGGTATTATAGTTTCGGAATAAAGTGGCTGTGACATACGGACGGACGGACAGACAGACAGACAGACAGACAGACAGACAGACAGACAGACATGACGAATCTATAAGGGTTCCGTTTTTTGCCATTTGGCTACGGAACCCTAAAAAATTGGAATACGCGTAAATCTGAATAATAATAATCTATATCGCTTCTTACATCCCCCTGACTCGGTTTTTAACATTTCTTTCTATATATACAGATTTTCGACATCTACAGTTGGGGAAATTTCTATTTCCCACGGGAAAAATAGCGCGGGCGGAGCCGCGGGGCGGGAAGCTGGTATTATATATTTTTCGTCA
The DNA here is from genome assembly GCA_948473455.1 of Teleiodes luculella. Taxonomy (NCBI): domain Eukaryota; kingdom Metazoa; phylum Arthropoda; class Insecta; order Lepidoptera; family Gelechiidae; genus Teleiodes; species Teleiodes luculella. The sequence goes on along the minus strand of CAOKYR010000034.1, from coordinate 18,210 downwards.
GCTTTAAATACCTTTTTATACTGTTACTCCACCCCACTCGATACATTATATTGTATAAAATAAGATTTGACGACAAAATTAAATAATGTGACGAATAAAATCAGCCATTTTAATTTTTAAAATTTTGATGTGGTCACCAACTCGGGGCACCAAGTGTCACTTTCACAATTAAATTAAAACAAATCTGATCTTGCACCTAACAAACCACATGATAAAAATCCAGCAGAACTTATGAACGGAACTAATTTAACTCGCAAAGAAAATAAACAAACGAGCTTAGCAACAAGAGAAGTGTAAGAGCAAACTCCCGCGCAGCAAAAACCGTGAATGGCCGGTAATGATGATAATAGCAGCACTTAGCCTAAGCTCTTGGCCTATAATGCACAAGGGCACATTTAACAGTTTAAAAAGGGATTTTTTCACTCCCCAAAAGGCTTATTCTCAGCTCAACCCGAGCGCAATTGTACTTGTACTTACCTAATGGTAAAAAAAATAAAAAACCGTGTCTTGCTGAATTTAAAGGCAAAATGAAACATAAGACAAATTAACATAATAAGACAAGACTATTTCGAAAAAGAGTGAATGTATGTTTTGTTATCGCATCAACAGCAAAATTGAACATTTTATAGAATATTGAAAATTTCCTTAACTTTTGCATAAATCATTATTTTATAGTTTTTGTAGTTATTTTCTTATATCGTAGTGCTGTTTGTAAGGACTATCATCATCATTAGTTTGTAAGGACTATCATCTCTTACATATATGAACGTTTTATGGAAACGTGATTTATTAGTTGTTGATAAAGTTAGATAGAGCAAATGGAAATGAAAGAAAGTTATTTTATTATTCTTCAGCTCCAGCGCAGTGGGTCCAAATAGGAATAACCCTTAAAAAGTTGTTCAAAATGGTGAGCAAAGATGAATTTTCTTCTCAATAATAAAAGCGGTCGGTACACAATTTTATGACCAATTTTAAGTTCAGTGTGTCATGAATATGTAATAAGCGGTTACAGACGTGTTGCTCTAAAAGGCCCTACTTTAAGTTAATTTAATGCTAACATATTATATTCTGAACTGAGAATATCTCAAAAAGAGCACCATTTTGAGTCACGGAAAACCTTGTTATTGAAATAGTCTGTATCGATTTTGAATAAGTAAATCAGTGAGCGTCTTAAGTAGATACGAGTATATTTGATGTCGCATTTCCAATCTTAATCATCTAATGGGTTTCTTAAATTTTTTACAATAAAATCAGAAAATTCTATTGTCAGTCCTATACGCATTTAGGATCCACCTGAACCTAACACCGTTGTCATAAAAGTTATTACTTACAAGTTAATACTTACACCACTACAGATATGATATTTATTTCACGAGTGCAGGCGAGCTACACTTGTGTGTGTCTTGTGTGTGCACAATTGTGTTTGTGTGCGTAGCGCTAAGTTTAGTTGATTTAGTAGTACGACGAACACAAGAGCGCGTTTACAATTGAAATGCCATGACCTGTGTCAATTGTACCCGTACCAATCAGCGGACCTACGAGAAACTAGTCTCCCTCGTGGTCCCAATAGTGGGACCAAGAAAAAACGGCGGTACGCACAAAAACCCTCTTTGAAACCCACTCAACCCAACCATACAACCCTCAATTCAAAATTTATTTATATGAATAAACCTATAATGAATATGCTCTTGAAGTCATATACATCAATAAAAAAAAAACATGTCAATGGTATATGTGCCGATCGTTGTGGAGATCTTTGGAGGAGGCCTTTGTCCAGCAGTGGACGTCTACTGGCTGATATGATGATGATCATGATATGTGTGCCAGCTGACCTGTCGCTCTGGTACAGTTCCACCGAGGAGTTGAGCTCTGCCAGCTGTTCCTTCAGCAGCTGCAGGTTGGAGTTCACGAAGCTCAGCTCCAGAGCCACCGTCTCGCGCAGCTTGCGGTTCGTCGTCGCCTGCAACAAACATAAACAGTCAATTAAAAAAAACGACATGTGGCACTCGGGACTGCCGCGGTAAAGCTATTGCAACAACAACAACAACAACCACAACAACAACTCCAGATCCAGCTCCAACTCAACTCAACTCAACTCAATTTATCAACTTATGCAATTATAATTATTATTAATTTTATTTATGCAGTTTTTTTTTCTTTGATATTAATTCAAGTTAAACATTTTGTCGAATTGTATAGAGTTGCAAAACCACAATATTTTAATTTTATCATACTCCTAAAAATTTATTAAATGTATTAATTAAATTTATTTGTTTTACAACTCTATGTATGTCTATGTATGTCAAAGGGGTGTTAGGTATTTTTCGTTACGGAATTTCTGGATTCGATCTCCACGCTCAAGGCCCGCGATAAAAGCTATGCAATAGCTTAAAAACCGGACTGCTTAAAAACCTAACAATCTTTAGAATTTATAAAGTCTATCTGCCCGTTATGACTGCAGATGTACCGGCGATGACACCACCAAATACAGCATAGCACCATGAACATCGTCAGGAGTTGTTACACCGTGTAGTTAGTACCGTTTGATGTTGTTTTATTTAAACATTAGCTTTCCAATCCAAGAATTCCAAGAATGAGCGATTTTCCCGCAGTTATTCTAATGTATTACTATAGTATTGTAATATTGTAAAGTTTCATAATGAAAATAAGCTAGTACGCATCAACTCAGAACGCGAACTAGAAGATTTCATGGAATCAGCATGACTATTGCTCTGTATATTTCTAATTATTTTCCTTTGTTTTGTTATATTTTTAAGCTTAAGTTACTGCTGCACATTTAAACTAACTTACACAAACACTCCACACACTCAAAAAACAGAAAATCAAATGTACACACAAACATATTTATTTGACAAGAAAAATACTACTCTACTACATTATTATTATACTACTCTATCTATGTACACTACTATTGCCTACCCATCCTAGTAAAAATGGATAACACAATTCAAACAATAAATGATATTGACAACATCGAAATAGCACGTAGTTTCCAATGTGACTGCTCAGATCTATCAAAAAATATACAAAAAAATAAGAGTGACTTCACAATAATTTCACAAAATATAAGAAGTATTTATGCCAATTTTGACGACTTTATGATTACTTTAACCAGCATTTCCTTTGACACAGACATAATTATACTGACAGAATGTAGACTTAATCCCATTAAACCTTTACCGCAAATAAGTAATTACCTGGCGTATCACACTGAACGGCAAATGAATCAAAATGACGGTGTGGTAGTATATATCAAAAGTAACTTAAAACATAAAATAAAAGAAATTGAACTTACTGGGGCATCCTGTTTACAAGTAGATGTTTTGAATAAAACAGTGATATGTATTTATCGATCTCCGTCGAACGCTAATGCTGAAAACTTCATAACCTCATTAAACAATCATTTAGAGACCATTCATTCACATCAAAATATAATTATCGCGGGTGATATAAATATAAATATTCGACCAAAATCTATAGAACCAAATCTAGAATTTAAAAATAGAATAAGTTACATGAACATGTTATCTAACTTTGGGATTTTAGCGGGTCATACTCTACCTACTAGGGACAAAAATTGCTTAGACCACTTTATGCTCAAATTAAACAAAAATAAATTTGATACAGCTATAGCAATTCTCAGTACCACGACGACAGATCACTACACAACATTCTTAGCCATTTCTAAAATGAAACAACGCAATAATACCACTAAAAATATAAAAACACTTAATTTCAAAGAAGCCTTAGAATATTTAAAAACAAAAAACTTATCAGAATTACTATACTCCGAAGATCCAACACTTTTAATAGAAAACCTAATAAACATTTTGATGGAATGCATAGAAAAAAATACTATAACTACTACTCTTCCAAGTTCAAAAAGAACAGTAAAGCCGTGGATCACGCCAGGGGTCCTGAGATGCATTAGAAATAGAAACCGCCTCCAGAAAAGAGCTCGTGCAAACCCAAATGATGATGTGATCAAGCTGACTTATTCCCGATATCGAAATTACTGCAATAATCTAATAAAGAAGTTAAAAAGAAAATATCAGAGAGATCTATTAGAAAAATCACTAAAAAACAACAAACAACTTTGGAAAAATATTAAAAATATTGCGTACATTGCTAATAATAACTCTGTAAATTTGGAACTCTTAAATATCAAACCTACGTCTAAAGAATCAGTAAATCATATAAATGAATATTTTGTTAGCATCGGAAAAAATCTGGCAAGCCAAATTAAACAAGAAAAACATCAAACTGACCATTACCTAGGCAATCTGCGATCTCAGACCAACTCATTCGTATTGCTTGATACTGATCATGATGAAGTATATACCACTCTAATGGGACTAAAATCTGAAAGCTCTCCTGGCTGGGAAAATATAACAACAAAGTTTTTAAAATATATTAGCAGCGAAATTGTCCCTATTTTAACCCACTTTGTTAACCTGTGCTTTGAAAAGGGTGCTTTCCCTGCACCACTGAAAAAATCTATTATAACTCCTGTATTTAAGGGGGGGGACAGAGACGATATCAATAATTATAGACCAATATCGGTTTTGCCAGTAATATCAAAGATTCTAGAAAAGATAATGAATTCACGACTGGTTACTTACCTTGAAAAGTTTAATTTATTATCTGCTTCGCAATTTGGCTTTAGGAAGAACAAATCAACTGAGGACGCAGTAACTGCACTTAGTTCTCTTGTAGTAGATAATTTAGATGAAAACAATAAATGCATGGCTGTCTTTCTGGACCTAAAAAAAGCATTCGATACCGTCTCTGTCCCCATCCTAGTCAGTAAATTAGAAAAGATGGGAGTAAGAGAAAAGCAGCTTTCGCTTTTCACTGACTATTTAACTAATAGAAAACAGAAGGTTAAAGTACAACAATTTATAAGTGAGGATGCAGACGTGTGTTACGGCGTGCCACAAGGTAGTATTTTGGGACCTACGTTGTTCCTGATATACATTAACGACCTCTGTGATCTCAAACTAGCAAACGGTACAACATTTTCCTATGCCGATGACACCGCGATTGTCTTCTCGGGCAAATCCTGGGAAGCTGTTAGACGAGATGCTGAAACAGGCATGATGCAAGTGGCAAAGTGGCTTAAGCTAAATCTTCTCACACTCAACACCTCCAAAACGAACTATCTATGTTTCAGCATCTACAACAACACACAACCTAGTGATAACTTTTTCCTGAAAATACACCAATGCAAGTCGAATACACCTATATGTAATTGCCCTACTATCGATAGAGTAAATCAAACAAAGTATTTGGGGGTATACCTTGATCAGCGCTTATCCTGGTACCCACACTTGGAGCACGTAACAAACAGAATTAGAAAATTCCTATGGATTTTCAAGAGTCTTAGGCATGTAACCCCAGCGATATCATCCAAACACCAAATGTCAACTAGAAATCTTCTCAATGACATATATAAATCTCTTGTCGAATCTGTAATTGTATACTGTATTCCTGTGTGGGGTGGAGCTGTGAAAACACATTTCATAGACTTAGAAAGAGCGCAACGTGCCTTGTTGAAGACTATGTATTTCAAAAAGACTCTTTTTTGCACTGAAAGCCTATACAGTATTTGTAACTTGCTCTCTATCAGGAAATTATATATCCTTAACGTTGTATTAAAAAAACATAACTCTCTGACATACGATCCAAAATTGACACAAAAAAGAAGGAAAGATCTTATAGTTAAGGCTCCATACACTCGAACAAACTTTGCAAGCATACAATATAGTAAAAGATCTGCAACACTATATAATAAAATTAATAAACATATTTATATATACGATCAAAATCATGCAAACTGTAAAAAAACTGTCGTTAAATGGTTACAGTCACATACATATGAGGAGGTGGAAACACTTTTAGTACCTATAAAATAGATAGTAATTTTTAGATAAAAATAAGGGTAGCATAATATATACATATTATAAATCATATAATAACAAACACTCACTTGAGTACATTATTTGACATTCATACTGTACACTGTACACGCACACACACACACACACACACGCGCGCACACACACACACACACACACGCGCGCACACGCACACACACATACACATGTCATTAACTTTTACTCTTAGTTTAGGTAAAATAAAATGTTGTTACATGAGGGAAGAGCGGAGTTCTCCTGACACAGGCACTTTGATGCTTAAAAGGAAACTCCAATCAATATTTGTTAAAAACTGGTTTTTGAAATAAACATTTTTGTATTTTTTGTATTTTTGTATTCATCACAATCCATTCAGCAGCTTTTGCGTAAAAGAGTAATTAACATCCATCGAACCTTTTAAACATTCGCCATTATTTTTCTTTTGAACCTATAAATTGGTTTCCTCTCTTAACTTTTTATTAGTAACCTAAAAATTGCTCGTTTCGTAACAGTAAATAAAATAATTTGAAGTGAACGATTATTACTTTAACAAGACCATGTAATTAATTAGTAAACTTTACGTGAGGGGTCATCTTGTTCTATGCTTTCCTCTGTAAATGTAACGATTGCTTTCAGTAGGTCAGTTGGTCGTTCTATGTCAATTTCAATTATTGCCTACGAATTAGCAGTTTGTATAGGTTACGAAATTTAGTTTACAAATCTAGATAGATTCTTTATTGTACACAAAATAAATTTATACATTTAATATAAACGTTATTGTATAAAGTATACAAGGGCGAGCTTAGCTCTAAATAGAGATCTCTTCCAGCCAACCCGTAGCAAATGTGAGAGAACTATACAGACATTGCAGGGACAAGGCTGTGTACTTAATCGAAAATAGAATACTTATCATTACACGCATCATACTTACAATACAAATAAAATAGTCATATAAACATACATACTACTACATGTATATAAACATAAATACTACTACATATATATAAACATAATACAATAATTAAGACAATTGTGATAAAAAATGCTCTTTAAGTCTCTTCCTAAATGACGCAATGACGCAAAATCTATGTAAGTTTTATAACTTTTTTAACAGATGGATACTTTCTGTTAGCGTATTTTTACTTATATTAAATCGAAGCGAATAAAATGGCGAACCGGCTAGGGTAGAGACTCGAACCTGCATCTTTTTGGTTTTGGCATGCACTCTAAGCATTTATATAAAACTTGCTGTCCGCCCGCGTTATTTTTTACTTTTCTGTGCAGTTTCCCGTAGGAATAAGATATTTTCCCGCGGTAAAAACTATATAAGATGCTGCCCGGAGATATAAGGTACCACCATGCAAAATTTCATTCAAATCGGTTTAACAGTTTCGAAGATTAGCACGTACAAACAGACAAACAGAGAAAAAAAAACATGATGTTCTATATCATTTCTTACATCCCCCTGAATCGGTTTTTAGCACATTTTTTTCTATGTACTGATTTTAGACCTCTACAGTTTTATTAAATAGATGTATTTACTGACTACTATAAATTTAGACGCCTTGTACGACCTCCACATGAAATATTGATTCAATTCTAAACTTAATAATCCAGAAACTACACGGTTGCTTTGTACCGTTTACCTAATCAAATAATTACAAAATAAAGAATGCTTAGTTTAAAAAACCGTTCCTCGTTCAATTCAAATCTCGTTTCTTAGTTCTTACCATTGTCAAATTACTGAAGAGTTAACCTCGAATATAGAATGTAGAATGTAGGCGTCGTGTTCAAACTTCTTGGAGAGTAAATGGGCGGTCACTTGTTTGTGATTTGAGTTTGTAACCAATTATATTTCAGTAGCTTCAGAAAAGGGGCATAAGTGACCTGTGCCACAAGCCTGATAAAAATCCTCCCGTTTATCCTAATAATATAAAATTATTTATCCTAATAATAATAACTAATATTATAAATGCGAAAGTTCGTAAATATGGATGGATGTATGTTTGTTACTCTTTAACGCAAAAACTACTGGATGGATATTAATGAAACTTTACAGTAATGTAGCTAAAACACATAGGCTACTTTTTTGTCCTGGGAAAAGATTGATTCCCACGGGAAAAACGGTTAGAGCGCAAAGCTAGTTTACTTGTGAATGTCACTATAATAGTCCGTTACGCGATTTAAAAGGCCTTCCGGGAGACCAGCGCTGGAGCCAGATAATATCACCGTACATACATTTTTCCATTTTTTAAATCATGTTAATTACCTACTTTTAATTATTTTTGTGATGTGTAATCCTGCAAATAAATGTTTCTGATGATTACGATGATTACGTGATGTTGATGATTACGGAGATTTGATAAAACTAATTTTATAATGGCGATTGTTGTCAGACACAAAAAATTATGGCGCCGCCCCAGAGCGGGTTTTTCAGTGAATGTCTTATAATTTACACTGAAGCAACATTGTGTGGCATTGCGGTATGGTATAAAAAATAAAAATACTGCACATTGTGGCAAAAACGGAATGTGGAAAGCTGACGCAGCCTGAATCCGAATACGATGGATTGCATGCGACATTTTTGGTGCGTCAAAACTTTTGCTAGATTTTTACTTAATGTAGGAAGCAACAGTGATGCATGTTGTTGCCGTTTAGAAGCCGTTCAAGTGGACGGTCAAGGTGTCGAATGAGATGGTACAAGCACGGTAGGGCGTCACGGTCTAGCGATCATACAACCTCTGGGCAGGAGCTATGGGGCTTGGCTTGGGGTCAGTGCACGGGTTTTGAAGATTCCCACCTATTGTTCTTAAAGTTATGAGCCTCTCTGAGTCATTTCGTATACTTATATTTCTGGTTTTTCGTGTTAATTAAATAACGCGAGAGGCGAAACCGAGAGGTTCTTTTGGTGATAGCTCAGCTCATGAAACTGAATTATTATTGTTATGGAAGTTTCTGAAATCGAAATACGTTATAGTGAAATCTAGATACGCCCTTTAGGTCTAAAATGGTAATAAAGAGACTGAATAGATTTAGACAAAAACAGCCAGAGTGATAGCAGAAATCATAGAATAGGGTACCTAAGGCTAGTTTTTATAACACTGAATACGTTTCAAACAAAGTATTTACTTAATTCACCCAAAAAGTCTTGAAAACTCTATAACTCCAACTGTGAACTAAAAAAATGCTGTCCACTTGTTCCTATCTAAAACATTAGTCACATAACACTACCAAAAAAAACTTGTTACACGAATAGTAACGAAAGTAGTCATACTACTGGTTACATACGCATTTTTCTTGAACCAGACTATCTACTCAAAATCAAGAGAAAGTTCAGGTGTTACGATTTTAATTAGATTATACCATAGATGTTACACCTGAGGCACAGAAGAAAATAATAGTACTAACCCGTACAGAAAGGACACTCACCCCCCCGCGCCAAAATGAGTTCCCGCCCGATATAGCGCCCCACGCCCCGCACCCCGCAGGCACCGCGGGACTCCGCCGGTGGTGGAGGGGGTGTTTTACATAGCGCCTAGCGCCATTGACTGGTAATTGTAATTCAAAAAGAAGTAGGTTGTCAAAATGCGTTTTCTGTATGGAGCAAAGAGTTTTGAAGAGCCAGCTTCGGAAGCGGCTCTTCAAATCTCTTTGGTATGGAGTGACCGCCCAGTGCCTGAGGCTGGCTGTGACAGATGTGGTTGGTTTAATGGTTGGTATGCTTGCTTGCTTATCGTGTGGGTTTCGAGGCTGACCGACCTCACAAACCCTGGTGTCAGATTTATTGAGCGACTGTAACAACTACATCCGTGGAACGTCCGGGATGGGACGAGACCAACTGCTCTACGTGCATTCAAAAGCACGAAATCATCTTTCTAATGAAATGAAATGAAATATGTTTTATTCGAAGTAAGATTTTACAAATCACTTTTCTACGTCGAGGCGAGTTCTCAATTTGGCTACCTTTTGTGGAGAAGAATTTTCCGGAAGAAACTCCACAGGCGTTGCATCTTTTCAAAATATTTTACAAAACTATTATTATATACAATTTGATTAATATAACAAAGAGTGCAAACGAAGTATGCAATTAGAGGAAGGCAACCAGTCAAAGTAGAATCGGAGTAGGAGTAGTAATCGGACAATCAGGTGCTTCGGAAGGCATGTAAGTAAAGCCGTTGGTCCCGGCTACGATGTACGGATATAGTCGTTACAGGAGCTATGTCAGAAGTCTTAGGCGGCTCAAAAATTCTGACACCAGGGTTTGTGAGGAAGGTTAACCTCAAAACCCACACGAAAAGGAAGGAAGGATTATAACTGACCTTGAATAGGTTCTCTGCTCCAGCCCTGAGCCGCAGCTCCTTGTTGATCTCCTGGTTGAGCTGGCATCTCCTCGTCTGCAGCCGGCCGCGGCACGTCGCCACGCGAGGATCTGATCCCTGCAAACAAACATCACTACGTTATTCACATATACTAATATCACTTACTTACTAGAGTGGCTCAGCGACCCAAAGTGGGTCTTGGCCTCCGACACGAGAATTCGCCACTTGTCACGGTCTTGCGCCGTTTCTTGCCAGTTGATGACTTGAAGATCGCGCAGGTCCGACTCCACAACATCGATCCAGCGGAATCAATAAATAAAAAAACACCGTATTGGTTGTTTCCACAGCATAGCGGTAGTACTAATGAAACTGAACCACTTTTCCTAAGGAATTGACATTCGAAATCTAAAAATTAAAATTCAACTTGTCACACAAAGTGTCCGTCACGTGACTGAAGTTTATATAAAAAGGTACTTAGGTTTCGGAACATATCTGGAAAATTGTTCAGTTTCATGAGTATAATAAACAACCCGATAAATTTAACGGTGTATAGTTTCTTAATGAACATGCCAATGTCCTAAAATTCTCATAACGAGCCTGTCAGGTGGGATGGGACGTTTTACAAAAATAATAAAATTGACTACGAACGGAAGGAAAATTGTTTGCAAGAGTCAGTCAGTTAGTGAAAACACTTGGTAGGTTAGAATAATTCCGTTAGATGCATCTCAGTAAGACAGGATATAGAATCGTTTCTACATGTAGGTATGTCTGTGTGCATTCTGCTTTCGACTTTCCCTTGTCAGTGTTATAAATAAGACCTAGCTTTGACTCAGGCCCTTTTAAGGGACCTGGGCTTTGCAATTAAGATTTCTATTTTCTTGATTTACCTATTTATTATGAAAGCTATTGATTTTCCTTACAAATATTCTTATTCGTATTAGATACTCTAGTACTTTATAATTATTATGTAAGCATTCTTAAAATGGTTATTAAATATGAATTAGGGTTTTCTGTAACAAAGTTGTATTTTTCAACTAATCTCAATATTATCGTTATTTTTGATTTAAAATATTTGTTTTGTTGCGTACTTGCGTACAAAGTTTAATTTTAACAATCACTTTGCTAAAGGTACAGTATAAATAATAGTACAGGTACTAAAGGTGATCTATTTTAGGGTCTCTATAAGCTATATTTGTTACATGTTCACAAGCCGTTCAACATATTTGGATGAAATAACAATTGATTGATTCATAACTTAGCTTTATAGATGCATAGATTTTCGAAACGAAATGCGAATACATGTTCATACAAAACATGCAATTCCATTTTCACATAAAAGAAATCATCAACGTACATGCTCGCGTTATAATAGGCGGCGGTTTCAAAACCTCTTACGCGTCCATGTAATCCTGGTACCTATTACCACCTATTACTCAACACCTCTCACATATTTGTCACCTCTCGCTGAATACTTATCGTGAAGAATGTTTGTGATATAAATACTGGTTGCCTATCAAGCTGATAAACTAAGTATTTTATTTGTAGTCACATTAATTTCTTTGCTTTTGATAAACGCTGTTTTAGCGGCACTTTTATCATACTCTCGACCTCCAAAAGGGTAAGCTGGAAGAAAATGCTCCTGTCCCTTTTCGTTCTTAAAAGCGTGAAAAAGATGCATAATAGCCTTTAAGAAGTTAGAAGAACCTAATAACTAGAATGAGGATCATTGTTTTTCTTCACGGATTCAAGCTCGTTTTTCACATTTGGTCGGACATTTCATTTATTAGAAATTGCATTTCAGGTCTTCTCTTGAACTTTGAATATTATTCGGTATATTTTTTCACTAACTGTCAGCCCACGGCTTTGTTTAAAAAGAAAGAGGAAATATTTCCATTTTACTGTTCTATGCCACTTTCCTAAAGAACTTTTTTCTAGGTCTTTTCTGTGACTAGCGTTATTAACAATAGTATAATTTTCGATATTTATTGTTGTCTCTTAATGTAATTGTTTAGTTCAGTACAGCCTCCGTGGCCGAGTGGTCAGAAGCTCGCCTGACGTTACGGAGGTTTCGGGTTCGAATCCCGGTGGAACTCGTCGAACAAATATCACTTTGTGAGACTTTCCTCAGTTTGGTTAGGACATTGCCGGCTGAATCACCTGATTGTCCGAAGAAAGATGATTCCGTGCTTCGGAAGGCAATTAAAGCCGTTGGTCCCGGCTACTATCTACGGTACCTAATCGTTATAGGAGCCATGTCGGAAGCCTAAGGCGGTTCTGTAATTCCGACACCAGGGTTTGTGAGGTAGGTTCACCTTGAAACCCACACGTTAAGCAAGCAAGCTGTAGGTATAGTAAATCATCCATCACATTACCGTTGACAATTTGCGGCGGCACGTAAGCAGTGAAAGCCGCGGGCGCATTCCTCGCTCAGAATTCACTGTCGCTGCGCATGCACACAAATTATCTCCACACTCCACAAGATCTCGCGAAATATGAGAGGATTTTGTTATTGTTTGGAAAGACAAAGAGGTTATGAAACTAAGGTGCCTAATCGTTACAACTCATAATCCCACAGAGGGGCTCGAGCTTACCCTGAAATCAGGGTGAATAGGCCTTAGACCACACTGGCCCAGTGCGGGTTGGTCAATTTTACACATAGCAGGAGTGCTATGCAAGTTTCTTCACGATGTTTTCCTTCACTGCAAGAGCGTCGAAAAACAAACGTACATTTGAATTTGAAAATCGAAAAAACATTGGTACAGTCTCCTGCAAAGAAAACGGACCCCCCTGTCATAATACGATAAGTCCGTTTTCTATGCAGGAGACCGTACGTGTCGGGGCTTGAACCCCGGAACTGTTAAACCACTTCGCCACCGAAGAAATGCTCTGAACATATACAGGGCGTCCCACGGCTATGCCACATGGAGGGAAAGTACCTTAAATATTGTAGGTAGAACATTTTACTTAAAGAAGCCTTTATTTTATTTCTAAAAACTATTAAAACTGCATTCTTACTTTTTTAAATAATTACTTGGTTAAACCGGGAATCGAACCCGCTACACGAGAAAAAAAAACATCCTGTAGTTTTATCATACCAATCGAAAGGCTTCATCATAAGGATTATTTTTTGCTAAATAACATAGTGTCAGAAATAAAAGGAAAACTATGAATTTTAACATTTGATGTGGCCGCCGCGATCGCCAAATCCAACGCCGTCAGATTTTTTTGTGGGGTTATGTAAAAAAATTAGTTTACAAGAACCGTTAAGAAAGTGTCCACGAGATACATACAGAACTTAGACGTATTATTCTAAATATCCACCACAACAAGATAAAAAAACAGAAAGTGAAATAATCAAAAGAGTGCGACTTTGTATTTAACAGCGTTATTTTGAGCATTTGATAAAATTGATAAATTTTGTATTAAAAATGTTAAAATACATAGTCTTCTTTTTATTTCTGACACTATGTTATTTAGCAAAAATAATCCTTATGATGAAGCCTTTCGATCGGTATGATAAAACTACAGGATATTTTTTTTCTCGTATAGCGGGTTCGATTCCCGGTTCAACCATGAAATTATCAAAAAATTTATGAATGCAGTTTTAATAGTTTTAAAAAATAAAATAATGTCTTCTTTAAGTAAAATGTTCTACCTACAATATTTAAGGTACTTTCCCTCCATGTGGCATAGCCGTGGGACGCCCTGTATATCTACGTCACCATTTGGCACTGATAATCTGGCTATCCTGCTTGCACGAGCAGTAATTATATATTTTGCCCTTTGTCCATCGCTAATGCGTAGAAAGAGATGTTCCTAGTGTCACGTAACTAAGAAGACCATGTCCATAGTCTTCACAATAGATTGGTCAAAACAAAACGCTCGTTATCAGAATTTCTTATGACGTGCTTATTCTTCTTCTCCATGAAGGTCGTAATTCGCCGACCGGTCGGTCGGTCATTAACCCTAGTGTCACATTTGGTATGTACTCCGTGTTTTAAAACGAAAAAAAAATGTTTATTTTGTCAATTACCTACAGTATTTCCGGTGAAGCAATTTTTCATTCATTCATGATGATGCATAAATTTACGACACAAAAATATAAATTACGGATTAGAGCATCTAATCTCAAAACTGTGTGATTCTTAACATAACCAGTAGAGAAAAATAATCTGGAATGAAGTATTAAAGAAAAAAAAAACTTTAAACTTCGATCAGTCTAAACAAGATGTGAAACCATAACCTAATCGCTTGTAACGTGCTCTTAATAACAGAGAGGATGGCCATGTCGTGGTCAACCTCAAATGACTCCAACCGTGTTCTGCTACCCTGGTACCCTGGTACTTGTAAATAGCTTTATTCTTGTTTCGTGGAATCGATAGACTATTGAGTTCACTTGCCAACCAACTTTTTACCAATATTTCACTTTGACCACTAACGATTGGGTAACAATTTGGTAAAACAATAAACTACGCTAAATAAAATATAATGCTTGAAAGTAGGAATCTTAGAGTATAAATAGAAAAAATTGGTTGGAATTTGAAAAATGTCATTAAAACTTACAGTTGGTAACTGTGAGGTTGGGAAATAAAACCAAAATATAAGATAAGTCGGCAAATGGTTATTTCGCGGCAATTCTTCGGGACGTTAGTTTCTAAGTGATACTCGGCCAAAAAAATTTCAGTGAAAATGGCAGAGAACTCCTATTGAGCCTAGTAATTTCAAAATTGTACCTACTATAATCTCGTATGACATTCGTAATCTAAAGTAATCAACCTCAGATGACTTCATTCAACTCTTTTTTTCCTGGTACCTTGATCTTAATAGTATTATATGAATCGATGGCCCTAGTAAGTTCAAAATTGTATTCTAATCTCGTATGACATTTGTAATCATATGTCGTTGACATTAAATTAGAACTTTTAACTCTCTATAGATCAATCTCAGATGACTTCATACGAGTCCTATTGTCCTGGTACCTTGCTCTTAATTTATTCATCATAATTCTTGTTTCTATTGAATCTAGCGAGTTGGAAATTGTAATCTAATATCGCAGAATATCATTAATCATTCATAGTTGAACAAGATTAAATTAATTTTAATAAGCAAAAACATCAAAATCGATCTTGTAATATCTCCCGCAACTACTTACATCGTAAGTAATTAATACTATAGGTACCTAAATAAGTATGTTAACATTTCTAGCATTATCTTATCATCTCTTCATCTCCAGTGAGTGACAAAAATAAATTATTGTGTACAATTAACAGCGGGACAAACTAAACTCCGTTCTTATTTCCGTTGCAGTTTTACCTTGACTCTATTCTATTCTCTCATTCTAATACGCGTACTATTGCCGTTCAAAAGATTAGCTAAAAGAAAGTGTAACTATTTTGCAAAAATAACTACAGTGTGTATGTAATGATAGGGTGTTTTCCAACAATTTTTATGGTTCTGTACATCAAAAAGTAAAAACGATACTCTTATACTTTACTCAAGTGTCTGTCCGTCCATTTTGGTCGACGGTCCGCACCACTAATTTCTTCCAAAACTACAGGATGAATGGATTTTAATGAAACTTTACAGTAATCTAGCTTATACATCAGAATAACACATAGGCTACTTTTTACCGCGGGAAAATACCTCATTCCTAAAACGGTAAACGCGGGCGGAAAGCTATTAACTAGTAACGAACGAATAAAGCAAAGCGCGGCTTTCCTACCTCTCTGTCTCTGCCCTTACAGGACTTGTCAACATCTCACTAACACCCCGCTCATTAAAACCTTGTTTGTGGCAATGCTAGAACAATGCATTATTGCTGACAGAGTATCATACAACAGCAACACACAATAATATAACAATGGCGGATGCAACCACCTGGCTAAAACAATCATGTTGACGAATTCCTAACACTGTGTTGATTTGAAAACATTCACACTATACGCTGTTCCGTATTCGTTTCTCGTTTATATATTCGTATAGGAGTACTGTTACTTTCCTGTAAGATTAATAATAATAAAAATAATATAATAATATGTGGGACATCTCACACACGGCCATCTGACTCCAAACTAGGCAGAGCCTGTACTATGGGATGCCAGAGAGCTGATATAAATACTCGTACATATATAAATATACAAAATCCAAACACAAGGCAAACACAAGTGCTCATCACACGAATGTTTGCCCTGGGCGGGATTCGAACCCGCGACCCTGTGCTCAGTAGACAAACGTACTGCCAACTAGGCTACGGGGCAGTCAGATTAGTTCCTGCAATTGAAACTTTCATTTAAAACCCATACTGCCCATACATAATAATATATTCCGTTTCCACATAGGGGCGGGAGACTACACTGAACTCAGGGTGAATAGGCCTTAGACGACAACACTGGCCCAGTGCCGGTACTCACAAATAGGTATACATTATTATATTAATAATTCATAGCATTCTTGACGCAACCTTTAAATTTCCTTGTAGATGTGTGCATGTTTTCTCATTAAGTATACTTTCCTAAATCAATGTTTCAGCAAGCTAGCATTCTTCGTCTCTGTAACTTTCAGATATCTTTAAAACTATATGGAACTTATTTCGTGTAGGTACTTATTAATGAAAATAAATTAAACAACAAAGTCTTAGCATGAATCTTAAAAAGCTGTTTAAGCAACTTTATCTTTTTAATAAATTTTAGTAAACGAATTCAAAATATCCACAACCTTGGTATTACTTTTCTGCGAAACGGCAATGATCTGAACAAAACTAACAGAAAATGCAGATTATTCAGATATGAAATAGAATGAATATTCATCGATTCAGAGCAGGAAACTACATCGTAGAACGAATACGATTATGAAATGCAAAACAACGGAACATAACATGTTCGGAATGGTACAAGATTCTAATTTACCGTAACTAATATATGCGCTCTTGGCATAGAATGAACAAAACTAGCTTACTTGTTCTGTTTCAGTTAAATTCGTGAAACAAATTACACTTTAACAGCCCCGTAGCCTAGTTGGTAGTGTGCTGCCTTCGAAGCATAGGTTCGCGGGTTCGAATTCGAACTCTGCTCAGGGCGTACATTCTTGCGATCAGCACTGTTTGTCTTGTGTAAATAATTTACATTATGTTAGTTATGTTATGTATTTGATTATGTATGTTATAGTTATAGTTAACATTATGTTATATATTTATATATGTAGGTATGTAATTCATGAGTCATAATACCAGAACGTAGGCTATACCTAGTCCGGTATTAGTTCGGATGGTTTACAAATGCGGCATTTCTGCAATTAGCCGGACTTCAGTAGTACGCTAAATTCAGTAGCGTAAAAAAATCTTTAACTGCTTGAAGTTCAAAGTAAAAAAATAAAATACTTTATAAATAATAATAATAATAATATTAGCTAGCTTAGCTATTATATAGCTCAAATAATAGAAAAAGAAGAATAAAAGCTCTCAAAATTACAGATATTTATTTATCAATATTCAAAACTTGAAATTTTCCCATGCGTTTACATTGGTCATGTTTCACCATAAAATTGTATTATAAATTACTATTCAGTTCATTGTAAGGCTACTTTGGTTTATCAATCACGTACAAGTGAATACGTGCAGGCTGCACTGCGCTGCATTATAAAGCTATTGTCGTATATCACTCAGAAGGATGTCGTTTTGGATACCTACACAATACGTTATTTTTAAAGTAGACTAAATACCTACAATAGAGAAAATACGAATTTTTTAAGATTTAGTAGGTTATTAATTAATAATATTATGAAAAGTATGTAAGCAAAATTTTATTTCACACACATAAGAAGGTTTGTTGAAAGAGATTTTGTCAAACAATACAATTTCACAAGTATAAGTGAGGAGATAGAATCAGGTATTTTGACAAAAAAAATTGGTTTAGAATAGAATTAATGAAAAACAAAATGAATAACAAAAAATGCAGGTG
>CAOKYR010000033.1:0-19183 GCA_948473455.1 Teleiodes luculella | reverse complement strand
AAAGATATCAGGAATTATTAATAGTGTACGGGACTTGTGTAAATCATACGTTGTTCCGCCCCGTCTCGATCGTTGCAACTCTCGCGTGCGGAGCGTCGCGTGTGGCTCGGCTGAGGCCCGCCTGCTGCCGGCGCGCTGCCCGTGTGCAGCCCGACAGCAGGCCGGCGCAGACCGGCGGCACTCCGCACGCGCGACTGGACGCAGCTCATATCAGTAAGCGCACGACGCGCGTGTCGGTGAATGTGTAGAAAACTATCTATATGTTACAATAAAATGAGATCTAGAGACTAATTCCATGTTTTATTTTCCTAATTATGTTTTATTAGTGATGCGACAACGTAGTATCTTCATATTCATCACGTAAGTATGTTTCATTCATAACTTTAGCCGGAAGCCGGCCAAGTTCCCCGAGGATCTCCACAATGACTGGTAGTACTGGTACTGCTCAGCTAGCATTTCTCTGTGTCCTGTGACACTCACCAGTTCGCCGATCCCACTTGTGATTCATATCGTCAGCAAATTGTAGAACTCTACATTTTACAGAATGCATTGGCATTTCACAAACGCTTGTCATCTTACAACATGTCGAAGGCAAAAATTCCAGCGCATTATATAAAACGACGCGGAAAATTGTCTAATTATTTCCTTCTGTCTACGCGTGGTGTTGTTGTGTAAAATTAACAACTAATCTTCAGCTGTTTGGGAACAAAATTAATAAAAAAAACAAATTCTGCAATATCAGTGGAGAGTTAGTGCGTGAATTAAGTTATTTTAATAGCTATCATTAATACTTCAACTTTAATTTATTATTTATTCTTGTGTTTTCAGTCATTTTTGATCAGTGTAATACATCATTAAACTCTATTGTGCCACGTTACTCACTGAGAAGAGGAATGCGTTTTACAATTTGCCTTTAGCATATTACAAAATAGCGAGCGTGTGCAAAATGCCGAGGCATTTTGCAAAATGACGAGTTACGACATTTACATTGCATTAATTTCTTGAAAACTCACACTCACGCTCACACTTATTTAAATATCAGAATCACCCTTATTCTTATCAAAGTGTAAGTATAGTACGAGGCGACTATGTATAGAACCAAAAGTACCTACTGGGTACCTACCAACAACGTATGGGCAAACCAAGGAATAAGCTTGTGTGAAACACACACTTGCTGTTTACTAGCAAAAAGTAAAAGATAGAGACAGATATAGTCTGCAATTTATAATATAAAATTCTCTCTCTTACTTATGTTTCTTATCTATATTTATACTAATATTATAAAGAGGAAAGGTTTGTTTGTTTGTTTTCATCGAATAGGCTCCCAAATTACTGAACCGATTTCAAAAATTCTTTCACTGTTGGGAAGCTACATGATCCTTGAGTAACAAAGGCTATATTTTATTGTCAAAAAAATAGGGATTCTTGCAAAAACTTCAATAATGTAACCCAGAGTGTAAAAAAATACGTAAAATATTCCAAACAACTGAAAATTTTGGTGAAACTTGGCACAAAGTTAGAGTAGACTTTAGTAAAGAACATAGGCTACAATTTACCGCGGGAAAATTTCTCATTCCCGCGGGAAAAATTGTTAAAGCGGGCGGAGTTGGCACAAAGATAGAATAGACCTTGCGGAAGAATATAGACTATCTTTTACCGCTGATGATACTCGTAATTAACAGCTTCACTGGACTGCTGCACAGTGCATAATATTCTTGCAAAAATAAATAAATATATTAAAATAAATGTTGCCTAATTACAAAACAAAGGTTCATTTTGTTTAAAAATTAAAATTAGTCACACAATTACGAAAAATTCAAGAGATTAAACCGAGGTTAAAAACTGGCACACAGCACAGCTGATATAGATCAGCAAAAACCGCAGTTGTCAGAGCAGCGGACAACGGACTCCAGAAGGAAGCAACAAGCCCTGAGAACAGCAAATACGTCGGGAGTTCTAGTTTTATGGTCGAGGCACTCACTGCTCTATCTCAGCACTTCAGCAGTCAGCAGTGACCATGACCGCAGCGCGACGTATGAATTTTTACTCTGCGGATTCAGAAATGGCAAGAGGTGACAAGAGTATGCAATAGGGAGAGTAGTGTAAGAAAAAAAGGAGAGATGCCTTTGCCCAGCAGTGGGACAGTCTGTTTTATTATAAGTTATGTATGATAACGTTAGTTTGTTGTTAATAACACTGTTTATTTGAAGTTTATTAAAAAAAGTGTCAAAGTTTTCCTTCTCATTAGAACCTAATGAGATAAGGATTATAATCTAATGATTAGATTATAACAAACAATACCTGCGCAGTGATATTTATACTAATACTATAAAATCTGAAAATAAATCTGTCTTTTACACAACGACTGAATAGAATGCTATAAAAATAAGTAAGGTGTTAAGGCATTACGGAAAAGGACAAAGGATACCTTATATTATTACCACTTGAAAACACTACATTCCCACGCGCAAATTAATTTTCGCGAACAAAGCCAAGAAGCGAAAAATTTGTAAATAATAATTTATCTTTATCCTACTTCTATTTCTATGGTTTTGTTGACCCATTGAAATTTTTGACCGCTATTGGTATGGTAGCGCCATCTGTCCTGTAGGCACGGTATTAAGTGACTTTTAGTAGAGTTTACCTGTCCTGCATTCACACATCGTTCGCCCTGTCACTAAACTTGTAAAATGGAAATACGAGTGGTACGCACATTAACCGACAGAGGGCGTTTTAATGAATAATGTGCTAGAACCCAATTTATAGACGGGGCGCGACCAAAAAAATTTTATTTTACTCTATGGGGCGGTGCTATCATCCGTGTTATCCAAAGAGGTGGGAAAAAGCCGCACTAAAGCTTGAAAACGAAAACCCATGGAAAAAAGCGTCTATCACATCTGTGAAACACAATACACTAAGAGCTAGCGACCAAATCGGTCATGTGGCTTCAGCTGTATTGAAACTCCGTTAGCTACTTCCCTGAACAACCTTTTGGTGGGAAGGGGTTGCCAGCGTCAGAAAAAAGCCAATACAGCTGAGCCCACACGAAAATTATTATTATTTTGATACTTTTAATTAACGCTGGCAACCCCTTCCCACCACCCAATCGATTTAAATTTTTTTTGGGTGCACTGGGAGTACAGAGCAAAACTGTTTGAAAAGAAAATAAAAGTCGGTGAGCCCACATTTTTTTGCCCCACCCCACTACACCCGCACCCACCGCCCGCGGCCTGCCAGCACGAAGATTATAGGAAAAGGATGTTCAGGGAAGTAGCTAACGGAGTTTCAATACAGCTGAAGCCACATGACCGATTTGGTCGCTAGGTCTCAGTCTACAAGACACGATGCTAAAATCAAAAATGTCAAAAACTCTACATGCCCAAAATATAGTTTTTCTATTTTCTGTCACTGTTGATAAACCGACTTAAGTCTATGGTGGGATTCGTACAATCTATACTAATATTATAAAGAGGAAAGGTTTGATTGTTTGTTTGTTTTTTTGTTTGTTTGTTTGTTTGTTTGCATCGAATAGGCTCCGAAACTACTACCGATTTCAAAAACTTTTTCACTGTTGGGAAGCTACATTCACCCTGAGTAACATAGGCTATATTTTATTTTCAAAAAAATTAGGGATCCTTCCTAAAACTTCAATAATGTAACCCAAGGTGTTAAAATAATACGTAAAATATTCCTAATAATTGAAAATGCTCCGAAAGTACTGAACCCATTTTGGTGAAACTTGGCACAAAGTTAGAATAGACCTTAGGAAAGAACATAGGCTACAATTTACCGCGGGAAATTTTCTCATTCCCACGGAAACAATTGTTAAAGCGGGCGGAGTTGGCATAAAGATAGAATAGACCTTGCGGAAGAACATAGGCTAACTTTTACCACGGGAAAATTCCTCATTCCCATGGGAAAAACTATTAACGCGTGCGGAGCCGCGGCGGGAAGCTAGTAATTAATATAATATAATCCTCTCAGATGGTGATATGATAATCCCAACTATGATTAATTCTAATAAAAACAATTAATTATTTTTGCATTATGCCGCGACAGCCAAAGGCGACAGCCCATTGAAAGTAAGTATTAAATGGAATTAGGACATTTCCTGCTTGCCGCGGGAGACCGGCGGCCCCGCGAGTAGCCCGAGTGACGTCACCGGCTACACCGCGATTGCAAAGTCACTGTTAAAATTTAATGCTGTACAAATAATAGAATAGAAATCGTTTATGATTTAAAATAAATCGAACTCAACATTCAAAAATAACATGATAGTTTTTTTTATTCAGATGCCTATAATATGCCTCTTGTAAAACTGAAATCTCGTCAGCTAACAGGTAAATAACCCACACTACGCTCCCCCCGCCACACCGAGTGCCGTTTGCCGGTGTGTGGTGTGGCCTTTGCATACTCGATAATCTTTATCGCAAACATAAGGCTAATAGCGGTTTTATATACTCTTTCTAAGTCTAGTTTGATTTAATACGAACAAGAACATTGGTGTGTTCAATAATTCGTTAACAAAGTATATCTTAACGTCAAAGTATTTCTTAACGTCATTTAAAGTTTACCTGTTTTGCATTCACACATCACTTGGCCAGTCACTTGTAAAATGGAAAGACGATAGGAAGAGCTTCGACTTCCGTAGCGAAGGTTTTGAATATTATTTTTGTTTTATTTCTTTAGCACTACTATTGAATGATATTCATAAAAAATACGAGTACTCTTTATACGAGTATTATGTACAATTAGAAGTAAAAGGTAAATGCATATTATATTTAAGGTAATGCAACAGCATGCACTATAATACGCAATACAACATGTTTTAGATATTATATCAAAGTTAAATAAAAAAGAAATTTGGTTTCTAGGTAGTTACAATTTAGCTGTAGGAGTTTCGCCAACTTGGTTTATAAACACCCTCCATGCCAGTTTGTATGATAAGTAGATCGTTGCTGTAAATTTTCCAAACTTTTCAATGAAGAGTACCTTTAAATATAAAGTGTAAATTCTACAATCATACGATTGTGTAAAAAATAGACATGTCTTTAAGAGGACCTGCCTTGACCTACATCTACAAATACGTACACAAATAAAACAGCAAACAATAACTTCAGCTTCAAACAAACATCAGCTAAAGTGTGATAACTCACATGTGCAGCTGAGATGTGAGCCAATCGCAGAGACCGTGGCCATACACTTTCATAGCACTCGAGCGGGACGACGACGCGGCATTGTTTTGTTTACCGAGTGCGCGGGAGTCGGTAGCGTCGTCCGCACCTTGACGCATAGTGTGAGTTCGTCCGATGAGTGATATCACGCGCGGTTATCAGTTCGCGATTAGATACGCGCGCGATCGCGCGTCTGCCGGCCCTTGGAGTGTGCAGCCTTCAACAGCTGGGAGCGGCCCGAGGCAGGAGCCTCCAGGCAGCCACCACCACCACCACCACCACACACCACCAGCATGAGCACCAGGGACCGCCTGCCCGACCTGCGCCGAGTGAGTGCAACACCAGCGCTGCTGATAGCTGCAGATCTTTTATTGATCGCGAGATAGTGTTGTGAAGTGTATTAACGCGGTGCGATGACCGTACCGGCTGATCCAATCTGTGCGTAGAGACTGTTTGCTCAAGTGCTGGTTGTGAACTTTTTACAGGTTCATTATATTTCAACAATGAAAAGAATAACATTCAGTTTATTTAGAGGTATTTGTGGATACCAGTTACAGTTTATATTTGAGGTTATTTATTATATTAGTTAGGTCAAGCGTAATTAAATTAAACAGGCTTGCATAAATGGCCGGTTTCAAATAATATAATATATTAATAGCTATTAAAGAAATAGTGGACAATAAAGATGATAAATAGCTAGTGATTTTGTATACACTTTTAATTCGTATAAGATCACTAACAAAAATTCTTTGACAAAAGATGTTAATACAGATATTTACTAGATACGAACAAATATATCAACAATTATTATTATGATGATAATACTAAGACAGTAATTTCTACATGAGTGAAAGGCTAGTTACTAGTTTTTATGTTCGTCTGCAAACAATAGTAAATGTAGGTCAGGAGCGGGGTCAAAGCTCAACACATGTCGCATCTTTACACCAGCAGCTGTCACTCGGACGACGACACCCGCCGTAGGTGGCCGTAGGCCATAGGGTAGGCAGGGAGGGCTCTCAGCCAATGTGTGGCTCTGTGTGATCTTTTACTACTAAACCAGTACGTATTAAACTGGGTGAGCACGCGCTAGAGGCTACCAGGGAGCGGTGAAGGGTTTAGAGAAAATATTTTAGCAAGGTTTTTCCAGATAATGCAATTTATGCAATCTTGTATTAAGCGGCTTGGTCAACGATACTTGATATGATTTTCTCAGAAGATACAATTAAAGCATTTTTAGGAGCTTAGTTTTTCGATGTAGGAGCCATGTCGGAAGTCTAAATTTAGAAGACTTATTAAACCGCCTAGGTTCAATAATTCTGACACCAGGATTTCTGAGGTAGATTAACCTTGAAACCCACACGATAAGCAAGCACTGTCTGAGTCTCCTGTCGACTCGAAAAGAAGAAGAAGCAAGCATTAAAGTGCTTAAACATTAAACATTTAAAGCATTAAACATTTTTAAAATATTGCAAAATATTTACAGTACTTTTGAGATTTTAAAAATTAATGGTTTCAAAAATGGTCTCTAGACGAAATAAGTTTCACTAATATATTGCTATGTGACAGCGCGCAGGAGCGGCTGGAGCGGCGGGGGCGCCGGGAGGGGCGGGAGGGGCGGTGCATCCTCCACATATCGCTCAACTTCTGTATGAGGTCAGTCATACTTCAATACCATTTCATTTTTTTTTGTGTCACTGGGTTTCTGAGCAGCTGGATTACAGACCCAAGTAGTTTTAAAACCACACATAGGGACTATTAGATCAGTGCAATTTTGACACACAATCTAAGGCTGACACACATCGCCTGCTTCGTTGTTGCGTTGCATCTGTGACCCAGTAAAGTTGATGTAGACCCACCCTTGTTTAAAAATTCTTGCATTACAAATTCTGTCTCTCGGATACAGATTGATACTTTAACTTGATATCTAACTTATACAAAATCTTGTTACGCTCATCCTTAGCAGCGTTGTACTCAGTAGAATAAGACAGATGCCATTATCTTAGCGGCTGGGGACAACGGACTTTTTTAGTCTTCTTTTCGGGTTTCGGTCTTCAGGTTCAGGTTAAAAAATACTGAGCTTAGTTTCAAACGTTTCCTGGCCTTGGTTACTGATACAATTTTAAAATCAAACCTCTTGTTCTTATGCAAAAATACTGTGTAATAGGCAATGAACTAAAATAAACTCCAGTACTGTGTCACTACGTTATTTTAAGGTAGACTAAATTGGAACTTCTAATTGCCTCACGTAACGAGCGCATTAGTTTGCAAAACAACAATTCAGCTCGTTAAACAATAACCAACATTAATGGTACAAGAATAATTAACATCAGCCTCGAAAACATTGTCCATAGCCAATCTATGGTATCAAGACTGCATGCTAAATTTGCTGCACAATAGTTATTTTGTCTTTCTACCCTAAAAGTGACTACAATTTTATTCAACCTACTATTAATGTAGAGAAACTCTTTGCAAATCAAATCAAATCAAATCATTTATTTTTAACTTTTGGACACTTTTTTGGACACATAGTTAAGTCAAATAAAGTTACATTTAGTGGCGAGTTCAGCAAAGCAAAATGTGCGGTCTTTTGTGGAGAAGAGCTCACGAAACATTAAATACCGAGAAGGCTATGTTTTCTCTATTTCTATGTCAAAAGGGGTAGTCCGTATGTGTATGTTCTGTACCTAGATTAATTATTTAACGTTTTTAAAGGCGGATTACTATAGCATATCCCTACTTTCCCTACTATAATATTATAAATGCGAAAGTAACTCTGTCTGTCTGTCTGTCTATTGCGCTTTCACGCCAAAACTACTGAACCGATTTTGATGAAACTTGTTATGGAGATAGAATAGACCTTGAGGAAAATACCTCATTCCCACGGGAATCTGTAAGCGCGGGTGGAGCCAAGGGGCGGAAACTTGATGAAATTAGGTATCACCAATCTGACCTTGGGGTATGATAAAATTGACCTTGGAGCTGGATATAAGCTACCTTTTACCGCGGGAAAACTCATCATTCCCAGGGCGGGCAGCTAGTTATTATTATAATACTACTATTTTTCCCGTGGGAAAAAGGATTTTCCCCCGGTAAAAGGTGACCTTTATAAATCCCTAGGGTCCTTTCTATCTCTGTACGAAGTTTCGTCAAAAATTTCCACTCACGCTGCCATTTTTCCCGTGGGAATGATGAGTTTTCCCGTGGTAAAAGGTAGCTTATATCCAGCTCCAAGGTCAATTTTATCATACCCCAAGGTCAGATTGGTGATACCTAATTTCATCAAGTTTCCGCCCCTCGGCTCCACCCGCGCTTACAGATTCCCGTGGGAATGAGGTATTTTCCTCAAGGTCTATTCTATCTCCATAACAAGTTTCATCAAAATCGGTTCAGTAGTTTTGGCGTGAAAGCGCAATAGACAGACAGACAGACAGAGTTACTTTCGCATTTATAATATTATAGTAGGGAAAGTAGGGATATGCTAGTAATCCGCCTTTAAAAACGTTAAATAATTAATCTAGGTACAGAACATACACATACTGACTACCCCTTTTGACATAGAAATAGAGAAAACATAGCCTTCTCGGTATTTAATGTTTCGTGGTTTCTTTATTCGAGTAAGATATTTTCGTGTAAAATTGATTCGTGGTGGCGTTATTTCGCGATGTAGTTATTCGTGTTTAACATTTCGTGGTTGGGTTGCCGACTCCGAATAAACTCCACAAGCGTCGCATCTTTTGAAAATTATATTTTTTTTAATTTGTAATATTATAGGTACAATATATCTTAATAAATTAAATTATATTAATAGCCAACTCAAGCAACCTCATTCCCATGGAGATCTGTCTTCTAAATAATCAGATATCTTGTAATATGCATTTTTAATCAATTTTTGCTTAACTACAACTTTAAACTTCTCTAAGGGTAAATTTTGTATAATAGTAGGAATCTTATTGTAAAAGCGTATACAGTCGCCCTTAAAACAATGTTTTATTTTCTGCAATCGACTAATGTGAGATGCCAATTTGTCTTTATTTCTAGTATTAAGAGCATGTCGATCACTATTCTTTGCAAATTTTGTTATATTTTTTTTTACATGTAATAAATTGTGGTAAATGTACTCCGATACTAATGTTAAAATATTAATTTCCTTAAATTTTTCCCTGAGTGACACTCTAGGCCTTAATTTATAAATTGCACGAACAGCCCGTTTCTGCAGCGTAAATATATTATTTGCATTTGCAGCATAGAAGAATTCCATAGGTCATCAAGCTATGAAAATAACTAAAATACACTAATCTAGCCGTATCTACATCAGTAAGAGCTCTAATTCGTTTAACTGCATACGCCGCTGAACTCAGTTTGTTCGACAATTTATTTATGTGAGGATCCCATTGCAGTTTGGCATCCAAAGTAATTCCAAGAAATACAGCAGAGTCCACAAGGTCCACTCTCTGTCCCTTTATTATTATATCAGTTGCTACTGGAGTAACATTTGGTAACACAAATTTAAGGCATTTTGTTTTATTTTCATTGAGTAATAAATTATTTACCGTAAACCAGTTAACTACATCATGGATAGCATTGTTTACGTCGTCATAAACTAATTGTTGTCTTTTAACTTTAAAAATTAAAGAAGTATCGTCGGCAAACAGTACCAACCCATGTTTTTCTTTTATAAGATATGGCAAATCATTAATATACACTAAAAACAAAAAAGGACCAAGAATGGAACCCTGCGGGACGCCCAATTTTATCTTAGATCCAGGCGATCTTTTCCCATTAACATCGACCAAATGGAATCTATTCGTAAGATATGATTCAAGAAGATCGAGCGCCCGGTTTTTTACACCGTAATGATTTAGTTTCCTGACCAGAGTGCTATGATCGACACAGTCAAAAGCCTTGGATAAATCACAAAAAATGCCAATGGCATCCATTGAATCTTCCCAGGCATCAAACATTTTAGTAATAAGCTCAACGCCTGCGTCAGCAGTTGAGCGACCCCTAGTAAATCCAAATTGATTTACGTGCATTAAATTATGTCTATAAAAATAACCCTGCAACTGATTAAGAATAAGTTTTTCAAATATTTTACTAAGTGTCGGCAGTATAGATATAGGTCTAAAATTGGTGGGGTCTGTTGTACTGCCGGCTTTGCATGGTAGCGCAGTTATAGGTTGTTAAATTAATCACCTATTGATCTAAAAATCAACATGTTACGAGTATAAGCAAGTAAAGGGCGTATAATAAAAAGTGCTGCTAAATGAATGTATATCACAGAGCAAAAAATCGCTGGCTTGCTTCTTCAGAAACTTGTCTCTCTACAAGCTAGCTAGCGATCTTTTGCACTAAAGTAAGTAATACGATATCGCTGTGGGAGACAGTGGTCGTCTTCCTGAAATGTGGCGGGGTTAGGGAGAGAGTAAAACACTGTTAGATACCGTAAGTTGAACTGATTTTTCAATATTTAATGGGTGTATTTATGTGTGCTTAAAATCGAATGCATTCTAGATAAATGTTACGTAAGCATGATTCAATTCAATTCAATTCATTAAAAGATTCAAATACATTATCATTACAGGTATACACCCAAGTCGATAATGCAAATATAAAAACATCAAATACAAAATAAATAATAAACGTTACAAACAATGTCAAAGAAATTAATTTAGAAATTGCGTACATTAAAAATATGTTGAAAATGATGTATGCTAATCTTGATAAAAATAACAGTACTTTTAATTAATATGGTCTAAGTAATGGTGGACGTATTTCACCTGTAAACTTAGGTTTATTGGCTTACTGATGGTCTTAGGTCGTTTCTGTGACGTTAGGCTGGTATTTCACTGGCGACAAAGACAAAAAAGCGGCCAAGTGCGAGTCGGACTCGCCCATGAAGGGTTCCGTATCAGCAAGTAACATAATATAAAAGTTCTTGTAGTTCTTCGTAACTCTGATCGATGTTTTAGTAATAGTGAAAGGGAAATTGCGGTTTACGATTTATGACGTATTAAAAAAAAACTACTTACTAGATCCCGTCCAAACCAATTTTCGTTGGTAGTTTGCATGGTAATGTACATCATATATTTTTTTAGTTTTATCGTTCCCTTATTTTAGAAGTTAGAGGGAGGGGACACACATTTTACCACTTTGGAAGTGTCTCTCGCGCAAACTATTCAGTTTAGAAAAAAAATATATTAGAAACCACAATATAATTTTTGAAGACCTATCCATAGATACCCCACACGTATGGGTTTGATGAAAAAAATTTTTTTGAGTTTCAGTTCTAAGTATGGGGACCACCAAAAATTTATTGTTTTCTTTCTAATTTTTTGTGAAAATCTTAATGCGGTTTACAAAATACATCTAGTTTCAACAGTATAGCTCTTATAGTTTCGGAAAAAAGTGGCTGTGACATACGGACGGACGGACGGACGGACGGACGGACGGACAGACAGACATGACGAATCTATAAGGGTTCAGCCATTTGGCTACGGAACCCTAAAAACAAAGGGGACGCAGTTATGCGCAAGAGTGAGCGCGGTGTATTAATTGTATCTCATTCTAACGCATAACTGCGTCCCTTTCGTCTTCTGTCTTCTGTCGCCAGTGAAATAAGGCCCTTAGCTACAACTTTGCTCATGCATGCTCCTACGCTGCATTCCAGCAGTACAGTGGTGTGCCCACCGGCTTGTTTGCAGGTGGAGCGCATCCGCGGCTGGATCGCGGAGGTGAGGCAGGGCACGGTGCGCGCGCGCAGCCTGCTCGCCGACCCCGCCTTCCACACCGACCGCGGTCAGTACGAGTACATTATCACTCTCTTATTGGGATTCCAAAAAAACATATCCTAGACCCAGCTTTATGAATGCAATATACATAAAGAAAGGTATGTAAATGCTGATCAGCGTAATAAACATAATTCAGGTAAATAGTGTTACACTCTGAAGAAGGCTTAAAATAAAACTAGTGGGTCCGTGAACCTGTACTCCTTAAAGTCAATCAATAAAAAAGAAAAAATTTATTAAGTCTACTCTCCACACGAGTGTCGGTTGCGTACCTATCGCGTATTGCTAGTGACTACTATTCGG
Organism: Teleiodes luculella; assembly: GCA_948473455.1. Taxonomy (NCBI): domain Eukaryota; kingdom Metazoa; phylum Arthropoda; class Insecta; order Lepidoptera; family Gelechiidae; genus Teleiodes; species Teleiodes luculella. Next base: position 6,921 of record CAOKYR010000033.1, on the reverse strand, counting down.
TTTTCTGTGGTATAACAGATGGATAGAACAACAGACGGGCCTACAAAAGCATTCATACCCAAACTGAAATAAAGACACCTTTCTCGTACTTACGTTTGCTCAGTTAATCTATACATTGCTATGTACGCAAGTGTTTGTCTGACAGCATGTGTGTGTGTCCGTTCCAGGTCTGCAGGAGCAGCTGGACGCGACGGTGACGAGCTCCAACGCGCTGGGACTGAAGGTGTGCGGCGCGCTGCGGCAGCTGGAAGCGGCGGGGACCGCGGGGGGGGGAGGCGCGCGCATCGCCAGGGTGCAGGTGGGGGGGGAGCCAGCATTTCATTCAACTATGCTTATGTCCCAAAGTAAATGTATCGAACTTTACTGGACTTGCTTGGGAGTTCATTCCCGATGACTTTGTTCAAACGAAACTACATACTCGTAGTACCAAAATAGGTACGGTTTTTGCATCGCCACCTAGTACGCTTAACGCTAGTAGGAAGGTAAGATTGAAAAGAATGATGACCGAGAAAAATCAATAGTTACAATAACTTTCTAACAACACAAATAGAAACAGTTGATTAATAATAAGTTTAATTACTAAATGAACATTAAACTACAATCCTGCATTTATCACAAAATAATAGAATAGACAAAATACCAGTTGTTGTATCAAATGGTTATATACAGGGCGTCCCACGGCTATGCCACATGGAGGGAAAGTACCTTAAATATTGTTGATAGAACATTTTACTGAAAGAAGACTTTATTTTATTTCTAAACACTATAAAAACTGCATTCATAATTTTTTAAATAATAACATGGTTGAACCGGGAATCGAACCCGCTACACGAGAAAAAAAATCACCCTGTAGTTTTATCATACCAATCGAAAGGCCTCTTCATAAGGATTATTTTTTGCTAAATATATAGTGTCAGAAATAAAAGGAAGACTATGAATTTTAACATTTGATGTGGCCGGCCAAGATCGCCAGATCTAGCCCCGTTAGATGTTTTTATGGGATTATGTAAATAAAAATTAGTTTACAAGAACCGGTACAAAAGTATCCACGAGCTACAAACAGAACTTAGATGTATTATTCTAAATATCTACCACAACAAGATAAAAAAATCGACAGGGAGTGAAATAAACAGTGTGATTTGTATTCAACAGCGTGGGGGTCATTTGAGCATTTGATAAAATTAATAAATTTTGTATTATAAAATGTTAAAATACATAGTCTTCCTTTTATTTCTGACACTATGTTATTTAGAAAAAAATAACCCTTATGATGAAGCCTTTCGATCAGTATGATAAAACTACAGGATTTTTTTTTTCTCGTGTAGCGGGTTCGATTCCCGGTTCAACCATGTAATTATTAAAAAATGTATGAATGCAGTTTTAATAGTTTTTAGAAATAAAATAATGTCTTCTTTCAGTAAAATGTTCTACCTACAATATTTACTTCCCCTCCATGTGGCATAGCCGTGGGACGCCCTGTATATATAATATGGAACCTACTATCTATAAATTGAAGCGAAAAATTTAAATCACAGGACTTATATACGCTAACAGATGACATCTGTTGACAAAAGTAATAAGCTATATGTATGGTGTTTCAGGCGGCGTGTTGGCGGCGCGCGTACTCCGAGGCCCTGGGCGCGCACCACGCGCTGCTGGCGGCCGCGCGCGACGACCAGCTGCGGCTGCTCCGGCACCACGCACACATCGGTCAGACACACACACAGACACACACACACACACACACACACACGCACACGCACCACGCGCTGCTGGCGGGGCCGCGCGCGACTACCAGCTGCGGCTGCTCCGGCACCACGCACACATCGGTCAGACACACACACACACACACACACACACACACACACACACACACGCACACACACGCACCACGCGCTGCTGGCAGCCGCGCGCGACGACCAGTTGCGGCTGCTCCGGCACCACGCACACATCGGTCAGACACACACACACACACACATGCATCAGGGCCGGCTCCGGGGCTTGCTTACTTGGGTCTCTGGAGGCGGCACTGACCCTGATGAATGTGACTCTCTAATCCCAGTGTATCAAATGGTTGTTTACCGCTAAACTTAGACTTCTCCTTTGGAAGGAAAGTATTGCCATAAACCCTACGTTTAGCAGGTGAGTTAGAAAAACGTTAAACTCATTCCGAAGACACGTCCACAGGTTATGAGATGAAATGAAATATGTTTTATTCGAAGTAAGATTTTACAAATCACTTTTCGACGTCGAGGTGAGTTCACAGGTTAAGTTGGGTTTGTCCACTTTTTTACTGAAATCCGCGAGAATGTGACGCACTTGATAGAAAATATTATGCAACGATTATAAAATAGAAGATTAACCTATTTCAGGAGTTGTCTCCGATTCTCAGGAAACTTTATTTCCACGGAGTAAAAAATTAGTTAAGAACATTTCGGTGGTTCTGTTTCTCGGTTCGTTCACCTCAAGTATGATTAGCGCTTAGCGGTAGCCTGACTCATTGCTGCTCTACTACGTGGAGTGATCAATTAATGTTCAAACACCTTGAGTGATAAATAGTAACTGTATTGAATTAACTCTATTTTGTAATTATTACTTACAGTTCCGGTAGTATGAACAATTGAAGAACTATCCAAGAGATTATTCATACTTTTATCATTTGGCAAAATTTTGTCAACTTAGTACAATATGTACCTAAAGCCTGACCAAAGAAATATGACACCTGCTCTGGGGGCGCCACGTGTATATTTTTACGACTATGGCAACAATTTCCCTTATAAAATTTGTTCCTCTGAAATTCCGCAATATGGCGAGGTGTCATATTTCTTTGGTAGGGCTTTACCATGGATTTTATAAGTACTTATAATGTGATGAATGACATGAACATATTTTTGAACGCCCACATTGGATAGTTTCCTTATTTTGATGACATGACGTCAGTTTTGCATTGACATCAAACAATTTAAAAAAATTGAGTTGAATTTGAATGTAACGTATGCTCAGTGTGTTGTTTTCTGGTGTTCCAGTGAACCTCAGCCTGAGCGACGACGAGTGCCAGAGCCTGCTCGACGCCGACAACATTCAGCAACTTTTTGTTGACAATGTGAGCGTTATATTAGGTTTTATGCTTAGAATATAAATAGAAAAAATTCTGATTCTCTAAGGTTTTATGTATTTGCATTAATAGATTTTTTGTAAGAAAAGGTTCTTTTCGCTGGGAATCTCTAAGGTTTTATGTATTTGCATTAATAGATTTTTTGTAAGAAAAAGTACTTTACACTGGGAAAGCATGAAGCAAACATATCTGACAAGTCTTTTCCGTACAGTTTAAATGCACATATTTTGCTTTTTGTTCTCGTATGTGGGTTGTAAGGTCATCGACCGATCTTATAAACTTTGGTGTCAAGTCTGCTGACATTTCTCATATCAGGAACCGATGCTTTTTTAACCTTCCAAAGAATTATTATTATTGAATCTTTTTTTCCGGATAATTGTATAATTCAGCGTGAAATATGATATCCAAACTAAAAAAAATCTTCCAAAGTCTAAATTTGTTCGAAAAAGCACATTCTAAGTAGTGTCGTACTACTCTGCTTCGGCTACTTCACCAACCGAAACGTGTATATTCTGGAAACCAGCGTAGTCGTACCATATATTAAATAAATATTCGAAGTGATTTTCGCCTTACTGTTCTGAGTGAGGTATATTTAGTGATGCGCACTTGTGTTCCGTGTCAGTTGCGCGCGGAGACGGCGGAGGCGCGTCTGGCGCTGCGCGAGGCGGAGGCGCGTCACGCGGAGCTGCGGCGCGTGGAGGCGTCCCTGCGCGAGGTGAGCGCGCTGTTCGCGCAGCTGGGCGCGCTGGTCGCCGCGCAGCAGGACGCCGTCGACTCCGTGGAGCACTACGCGCGCGCCACCTCCGGGCACGTCGGCGACGCACAACAACAGCTGCTCAAGGGCTCCGTCGTGCGCCGGAAAGCACGGAAGGTACACCATTCATATTAATACATACTTATGTATGGTTATAACGGATGGACTATACCTATGACTACGTTATAACCATTTTCTTGCTAAACTACTGAACCGATTGTTGTTTTGGCAAACATTTATAAATCCATCTAGTTGTTTTGGCTGATGATAAAGAACTTACTAAACTCTGTTCGCGAGTTCAACTTCAAATGAAATGTAATGAAATGAAATATGCTTTTATTCGAAGTAAGATTTTACAAATCACTTTTCGATGTTGAGGCGAGTTAACAATTTGGCTGTCTTCTGTGGAGAGAGAGAGTGATGAGTGGAGAACTAAAAAGAAATATCTCTGGTTTAAAATTTATTAAATATTATGCAGGTAATATTGGTTTATACTAGCTTTCCGTCCCGTAGCTTCGGCTGTGATAGATAACACAATTTTCCGCGGTAGAACGAAGCTTATTTTCTTCCTCCAACTCTATTTTATCTTTGTAGCAATTTTTGTCAAGTTTCTTCAAAAACGGTTTAGTGGTTTTGGCGTAAAAACGTAACAAACAGACGGAGTTGCTTCCGCATTTATAATAATGGTTTGCTTATCGAGGGTTTCGAAGGTAGCTTCCTCACAAACCCTGGTGTCGGAATTGTTACCCTTCCGACATGGCTCATATAACGACTACATCCGCAGATAGTAACCAGGACCAACGGCTTAACGTACCTTCCGAAGCACGGAATCAACTTTCTTTTCGGACCATCGGGTAATTCAGCCTGCAATATCCTAAACAAACTGGGGAAAGTCTCACAAAGTGATATTTACTATATATTAAAAAAAAAAGTAGATATACGCTAACAGACGACATCTGTTGAAAAAGCAATAAAGTGATATTTGTTTGACGGATCGCCACGGAGATTCGAACCCGGAGCCTTCGTAAAGTCAGACGAGCTTTTGACCACTCGACCACGGAGGTTGTTAATAATAATAATAGTAGGGAAGTGGCAAGTACCTAGTATCTATTAATGGATAAACTTGTCTTCTTTCAGAAAAAATACGGGATTATAATTTGTCTCGCGGCGGGAATCACCCTGGTACTGATGGTGCTGATTCTCACTTAGCAGCAGCAGTGCGCAAGCGCGGCCGGATCGTGCGTGATGATGATCATATAACAGACTTTACATGACAGTGGGAAAAAAATAGAAAAAAGGCAATGCAAGCATGCATGCATATTTTTGAAATTATATTAATACTAGCTTTCCACCGCGGCTCCGCCCGCGTTAACAGTTTTTTTTCCGTGCGAATGATGAATTTTCCCGTGGTAAAAGTTAGCATAAAATGTTCTTCCGCAAGGCCCATTCTATCTTTGTGCCAACTCCACCCACTTGAACTATTTTTCCCGTGGGAATGAGAAATTTCCCCGCGGTAAATCGTAACCTATGTTCTTTCTGATTTCCCAAGGTCTATTCTATCTTTGTGCAAAGTTTCACCAAAATCGGTTCAGTAGTTTTGGAGCCTTTCCAATTATTAGGAATATTTTACGTACTTTTTTTACACCTTGGCGGTTGGGTTACATTATTGAAGTTTTAGTTAGGACCACAATTTTTTTTTAAGCATAGCCTATGTTACTCAGGGATCATGTATCTTCTCAACAGTAAAAGAGTTTTTGAAATCGGGTCAGTAGTTTTTGAGTTTATTCATTACAAACATACACACACACACAAAAATACAAATCTTTCCTCTTTATAATATTAGTAAAATAAGTTAATGTTATAATAATAGATAATAATTATATTAATTGTACATAATTATTGTCTTGAACTCCTACTGTATTAAATAAAAGCTATGAACAAATCTGATTATAGCAGTGTTCAATTCTCGTTTGTAATTTGGTGGGTAAGTTGAGAAAAATTCCATCATATTTTCTTTCTATTGAAGGTTGGTCAAACAAATACTGGCCAACCAGTCATCCGTGAAACCTCACCCCGTGCGCGCGCGCCTTGATACGAGAATTCGTATATTGTGTCGTGTCACTAGTATCACTACCTCGACGAGTATAGTCAACGGTTGGTTATAAATGGACATTCTCGTTAGTAAATTCAAACCCAGGTCTGGACTAAAATACTGGAGAGGAAGCAGTTAAAGCACCTTGTGTCACCTGCTGCCGACGCAAGGATAGTCAAGGTTGGTGGAGTGATTCTTATTCTCCAAATTTGCAAGCGAGTTTTTACCTCTTGTCGTCCTACACACTTACATCACATTTTCTTATTATCATACAGTCCACTAAATTTAACAAATTCTACCAGCGATGTAAATACTGCAAGACCGCACAAGCAGTTTTAAAGTGATAAAAATTTTCAAAAAGAGTAAAATTGTAGTGGAAGTCTTTTGGCTGATGATAAGAAAAATCTAAATATTGCGACAAAAAATTGTAAGGTTCATTGTTAACAAGAAGACCCCAATGGAATGTCATTAGTTGATTAACAAGCGTTTAAATTATTTATTTTGCAATATTTTAATATTAAGTATGTTCTAAATAAGGTGTTTAGTGTATACTGTATGTGTTATTTATTATACTATCTTTATTAAACTATTAAAAATAAATGAACTTGACTTTGATGTAAATATTAATAGGCTAACGAATAGAAAATTTTAAAAAATATTCGTCGATTTTAGCCAAGTTTGTCGACTTTGAAATTTTTGCCAGTTTTGACGCTAAAAATAAGTTGAAACTATTCGAATAGTATGGCCGTATTAACCCACTAACATTTTATTGATTTTTGCAAACTTTAATATTTTGAGTTTTCGTAGCGGTTTCGTAGCACCTTCGTAGCACTTTCGTAGCACGTTTTTTCAAAAGTACTTACTCTTTTGTTATTTTATTTCATTGCGGCGTGTGACGGCGGTTCATAATTATTATTATAGGCCACTGAATAGAAAATTTTAAAAATATTCGTCGATTTT